>JAODUG010056908.1:0-14886 GCA_027564795.1 Aphredoderus sayanus
TTGGATCACCGTCGTCAAAGAGCGTCTGCGCTTGGTCAAATGCAGAATATCCTCCTCTGCCTTTGGCAATTACTGCATTTAAACGCCTCCCCCGACTAAAACTAATCTGGCTCTAATAGGATATTAGATAAGCTTACTGATCAGTGTGCAGTGAGCAGAAAACCACATTGTTTAATGTGAGAGAGAGACACAGACTGACAGAGAGAAAGACAGAAAGAGAGAGACAGACCTGTGGCAGTTCAGACAGAGGCGGTCCACGGTGCTACATGCGCAGAAGGCCAGCGAGTCACACGTCTCGTTGACAATACCGGCAAACGCATTGGTGCCAGGGATCCGGGTCAGCCGGTACTTAGAACAGTGGCTGCCATGGACCAGGTTGGTCAGGTCCCCCTGAGAGAGAGAGAGAGAGAGAGAGAGAGAGAGAGAGAGAGAGAGAGTTGCAGAATACAGATTAAAATGTAACTGACGAGCTCTGACTGTGGAAACACATTGGAAGAAAACAGACTCTCTAGAAGGTTTTTTCTATTAGTTTTGCTCTATTATTTGTGGCTATAGTTTCTAAAAAATAACCACATGGTGGTGCTAAAGTTCCAAGAGTGGCACATCCAGCTGACTTACCAATATGCTGGTGTTAAATTTGTAGAAGCGCTGCACAGTGCGATCACTGAAGCTATTACACAGGTTCTTTTTGACAAAATTAGGATGGTTGAGGATGTCATTGGCTACCAGCGGCTCCTGTCACCAGAAAGACACAAAAATAGAATGACACACTGACAGGAAACTAAATAAGGGGTAAAGCAGGGATTATAAACAGATATTTTTATATTAGATCTCATTAATCTGACCATCCATTTCTGTGGTCAAATATAGCCTCGAGAGTCTTGTCTCTGAGTGGAATAAAAGAGTTCTTAGTCCAGTGGGGGCTCATTTTATTTGTTAACCCTTGTGATGTCCTCTGGGTCAAAATGACCCAAATCACTAGCTTATTGTGGCAGATTGAAGGCTCTAAACGTTATTCTACAGCTTACACAGACATATGATGTGCACTGCTGACACAACAAGGTGTGAGTTTGAAACCCGAGGACAACAGAAGGGTTCAAAAGCACATAAAACAACACAAATACATAAAGAACTAATTAATAAAGAAATAAATACACTCAGCAATGACAATAAAAAGAGCCATACAATCATACACAATCAGATGGCGCCTCTGGTGGTTCAAGACGATATTTCAAGGGCGTCACGAGGGCTAATGTGTGTATTGTCACCAGCTTCACCTACCTTGTGTGTGATGTGCTGCTGTTCAGCTGGTGCGTGACCTTTGGGGTCAATGAGTGTTGGGTGGGCCACCAGGTATCCTCTGTCCTCCATTATAAAGCACCTGGACACACACACAGTCGTTTGTCAACATTGAACATCGTTTTATTGTCTCAGCCTCAGCCCATTGCCAACACCTCAACTCCTCAGCAACCATGTCAAACCTGAGCCCCATCCATTTCAATGCTATTCTACTACATCTTTCTTAATCTCTTTCACAGTACTATGCATTCTAGTAGCTAGTAGCTGATGTGTAGCTAGCCAGCAGAGTTTATTAAGAGGGGCCAATGTAGTAGTAGAAAATCTGCCTCTAAGGAATGGTTTTTATTATTTTCATGGCTTTTAACTTGTTTTCTGTTGTTTCTTATTTATTTTTTATTTAATTTCATTTGTTCCCTTCATCCTTTGTTTTTCAAATGTAAAGCACGTTGAGTTGCACATTGTGTATGAAAGGTGCTATACAAGTGTATTATTATTATTGTAAGGCTCCTGACAAATTCTCTATTGTACAATGCTGCAGCCTCCTCATTGGTGGCTAAGTGTTTAAAATATCCCAGAAATCAAAATAAATAAATATGAGTTGAAGTTGAAATTACAAATGAAACATTAAATGATGTAGAAAAAGAAAATACACCCCATTTTATTTTATTACATGTATCCCTTGCTTCCAAACATGTGCCTTACAGCAACTATAGGGCTGCACAAACAAGCCTCAGGATAACAAGCTTCTGTGACAGCAGACATGGAGAGGGGTCAGGTGGAATGCAGAGAGACAGGTGCAAGATACAAGCCATCCCACCTGATCTTGTTGCCCTTGTCTTGGTTACAGATGGGTAGCAGGTCCAGCAGAACCTTGTAGAAGTACCGCAGGGTGAAGTCAATGCCCATCACCGCTACTGCGTAACCAGAGGCCATCTGAGAGCTAGACACACAAGTGTCCATACAAACAAAGCAGGAGTGACAGAAAGAGGGAGAAGAAGGAGAATTATAATTTGGTTGCGAAGTGTTTTGTGACCTAGGGGTCACCAAGATATAAACAAGTAACCAGTCCAATTTGCAAACCATAAAATGATTATATAATAAAATTTGACATTTGCCCTCATTTGTGTTTAACACATTTTGTCATTTGAAATCTGTCCATCATGTCTGCTAAAAAGCTAAAAACCCTTCACTCCCAAGCAGAGGTTTCAGTTAGGGTATGTTGTACAAAAGAAAAATTAGATATTGTAATGATATGGGGCCTTAATACTATTATAGCCCTTTTTTAAGTAATAATCTCTTATCTGAAGTACTTGGGAATGTTGTATATTTTTGTTATTGAAAAGCAACTCAAGGTATTTCCAATATTCCAATTCCAGCTCTACTGACTGCTTTGACCTAAAATATGAATAGTCACCTATTAACATCAAACGTACTTTATTTGCCTCTGCAAAATAACAAGATTGAAAAGTAAATAACCCCTTCTATTAAATTCATATGGCTAGCCGAGTGCAGGATCATTTTATTAACAGTTTTACATGCTGCTGATAAGTGTTTTTGTCAAGGACACTTCAGCGCTGTGGTGGCTTACTGGGGTAGTGAGCATGGGCCTTCTGGAAAAATAACAGTCCCCCTTAATTGGAAACCCCACCAGGCTTCCTTCTTCATTCCTCCACAGACAAAATAAACCTGAGTGGGCTTCAAACCAGGACCCTATTGGTTCACAGTCAAGTGTCTGCCCAAAATAGGCTCTTTTATGTCATACGCTGTTGATGGGCATGACTGGCCTTGCCTGGGATTCCTGGCCACAATGACACCTTACCTGGATGCATGAATGGTATGGCTGATGGTGACTACGTATCCAGCCCCGCCCACATCCAGGTAGGGCCCAGTGAAGGTGATCAGGCCAGGGTTAGCCACTGCATGCTGGTACCTACACAGCACACAACACAGGGTCAGTTACATCATAGAGAGAGAATGAACGAAACAAGAAAGTGAAAACTGAATAAAGTAACACACTGTAGGTACAAAACAATTATTTACTTTCAATGACCTAATTGTAAATTAATAAAAAGGTAGCATATTTAGAGAACCAAACTTGGAGAAAAAAAAACTAGAATACTCGATTACACTATTGGAGCTAAAAAATTAGTTCACAGGCTCTTAGTTTGACACACGCGTGTGCAAATCCCCTTGCTTAAGTAGACCTCCCATTGCTTAAGTCATTTCTCAATGTACTCGTGCACGTAGATACACACGCACATTCTCCTACTAAGAAAACATCACCATTGTCTTCGGGTCGGGTCAAAGGCTTTGTCCATCAGCGAGCCCGGGTAAATCCGGAGCACTCCATTGGGCGTTGCTATGTAACGGCGCACAATGTAGCAGTTGAGGCTACTCATTTCCATTAGTGTCATCCACTCATCCGTGACGTGACTGGTGGCCATAACCTCGTTCCTGACAGACGACTGGTGGTTGAGAGAAGGTGGTGGACAGATGAAAGGAGAGAGAGAGAGGTGGATGTAAGGAAAAAGGGGAAACATACGAGGGATTGAGAAGAACATAACAATAAGCAATGGAGGTAGTGAGGAAGACAATTTAATGAGACATTAAAGAATTATTTCAAGACATACATTTTAAGTTATTGTGGACTGTTGAAGCCTCACTTTAGTAGACCAATAACAACAGGATGCACTTTTAAAACATGCATAAGGAAAATACACCAATTTCCTTTTATAAAAATCAAGATTTCCTGCATGAAGCACTTGAATACTTGATAGTTCCACCCTTCTACCCCTTCTCACGGCGGTTTCAAAGGGGTGATGAGGTCATTGTGGGGGGCCTTTAAGACTGGCCTGGGAAGCAGAACCCCAACCCCACCCCAATCCAGAGAGAAGACAAGAGGACCTGGAAAGCCCAGGGCTTGCCAAAGCCACATGGGGCTCTCTCATAGTCCCAAACAGTTCATTAGTGATTAGTGCCTAATGGTGGTGCCACACCAATACCTAAATAATAAATAGAAAGTTCATATTAAAGCCAACATTATACATTATTAGACTAAACAACTGTACTGTCTGGGCACAGGTGAACACACCCCGCACTTGAGTGGCATCTCCCTGACTCTCTTATGTTAGCTTTTGCTGCAATCCATTGCAATTCGGAAGTCGATATTTCACAGGAAAACATGGGCGCCCGCAGCAAGCTGATGTTTATGGAAAGTCTCCAACCTTCACCAGGCATCTACCACGGACCATTAGCTATCACTTAGGCTATTTGTCCACAGCGCCGCTAGTGAAGAGAAGCGCTAACACAAAGCAGCTGATTTAACAGATATAGCACACTAAAAGAGACAGACGGAGTGGGCTAGTAGACTACCGCATATTTGTAAATGCGTTTCCTAATACAAACGTTACATGAAGTAGGAATATTGAGGATGTGAAACTACATGAGGATGTGAAACTACATGACTAGCTCCACATGAAGCTACATTACTTTAGCTTCACATGCTAACGAGCAGGCATATAAAACGGTAAAAGAGGGTGCAGCAAAGCATAGCAAGTCAATGCGTAATGTGTGGGTGACACGTCCACTTCAAATGGGTGACACGCCCACTTAAGAGGCCGCAACTGCTCCACTTTTGCTCCCATAGAAATGCATTACGTTGCTCTATCTTGGCGTGTGTCCCAGCGTCTTGGGTGTAACCGCAGGCGGTCAAGGTGTTCCTCTGCACGTGAGCTTGCGTACCTTGAGGCCAGGGTTGGCTATCAGCCTGGTGTTGTCGCTGAGATAAGCGGTGTAGTGCTCCACCATGCGCTTCGTCTCCGGCTGACTAAGATGCTCATAGGGCGAGGAGAAGCTGCCTGCTGCCAACATCACTGTGGGAGACTCTGGGGGACAGACCCAGGCAGGAGGACATGAGAATGACATGAGAATGACATGAGAATGACATGAGAATGACATATACAGCTTAAAGGGACAGTACACCAATTGTGATCTACTTCTATTTCCCCCTGGACATTTCCAGCATGGTAAATCTAAAATATAGCCTAGAGCAATCTCCCAGTTATTGGCTCAGCTCATTTGAATATACCTGTAATACACAGAGTATCCAAAATAATACAACAGCAGGCAATGGTGGCAAATGCAAAGCATCATTTCATGTCTAAATGTCTATTTCATGTCTAAATGCAGACTAAGGGTGCAGCAAGAGTTTAACTTATTCCGCTTTCCACACAGTGCATAAAAGGACTTGATGGTGTAACTTTGAAATTCTTATTAACAACTTGGAGTGGGTTTGGACTGAGTAGCCAGTTTTCCACAGTTTATCACATGAAAGACGTAGACAAGACGTAGATGTAGAAGTTATATTTCCCCAATTGACTACAAGACAGCAGACAAGCAGAATGACAGCAATGGTGTCAAAAACACCTAATAGACAAACATGTATTTTCCCTGTAGTAGTAGTAGTAGTAGTAGTAGTAGTAGTAGTAGTAGTAGTAGTAGTAATACAGGTGGGATAAAGATAAAGTACAAGCCAGCAGCAGTGTTTGTCCTACCGACGGTGGCCAGCTGTTTGAAGTGCAGGCAGGAGCTGGGCTGGCCCAGCAGGTCCAGGCGGTGGTAGAGCAGCTTGGAGCTGGGGGCCGTGTTCAGGTTCTTCAGCTGCTTGACGGGGATCTCTGGCTGCACGTAGACAATGCACAGGATGAAGGATGTGTCCTGTACCTGAGGGATGGAGGGAGGGGCCAGCCTTTACATACTGAACACCACACATACAGTCTATGACCGATGATGCATTGACATTGGTGCAAATAAAAATAAATAGCATGATTTAATTGATTGGCACCAAAGAGAGAGACAGAGGGAGTAATATTTATATTCATGTCGGAGGTGTGTCACAATGTGATATGTGTGTGTGTGTGTGGCCTCTACGCAAATGTACAGTATGAGAAGAGATGACGGTGGCGTCTGCGTCATTTTCCTCACATTTTCCACTAACAGACGTTTCACATTAGCAATTAGACAGCCCCCTTAAGCGGTGGCAAACCTCGACTGCATGCTTATCTACAGCTTAGCAGTCTCAAAGACAGGGACATTATACACACCCTATAAGTTCCAGCTCTCTCCTATTTAGTGTCCACAATGCTATATAGAAAAACAACAGTGGTCAACTACTAAAGTTCTCCTTAAATGCTGTTTAAAAGTTTTGTTAATGTCGGTTGAGTGTATGCTGATTCGACTAATCAGCATACACTTAATGTCAGTCATGGGTCCCATTATGCTGGCAGAGTACCTACCTTGAAGTAGGAGCTAGAAAAAAGTAATAAATAATAAAAAATAAAAAAAGAATGTGGAATGCATTATGCGTGTGTTAAATAACAGAATGCAAAAAAAATTTAAATCACCAAAGAAAGTAATCTATATCAAATGTGATATTCCTTGCTTGCCAAAAAATGAGCTAAATATGGTGTGATGTTTTTGCAGTCCTGTTGCCACTTTTTCCTAAAACATGACATTTGATTCTCTGAAAGGAAATCAAATTCTATAAAAGAGACAGTTTCTGGTTGTAGCAGGACAGGTTTTGCATTCAACATAAATTGGTGACAGATCAAGACAGGAAATCGAAATCTTATGACAGCAAAGGACGCTAAGAAATGGGCCATCCCAATCTACTATCTAAAATGATACATGTAATGCAATGTAATGACAATAATAAATAAAAGAACTAAGAAAAATAATGTAATAACTTTATAATAAAAATTGTCATTCTCAAGGTTTACTTTCTAAATACACCACCAACGCATTTAAGTAACTTTTTAACTGTCCATTGTACATGACACTTTCCTTATTATAAACGGTTTCCTCAATTTAACTGAGTTGTAGTGCTGATGGCCTTGAATTTCTATCACACAGCCCAACTGAGGCCAATAAGATGACACTAGATCCAGAGTAGCAACAATGCATAAGGAGTACCTCTAACGTGCGTGTGTGTGTGTGTATGTAATTTTTCTTAAATTTAAACCAGGCAAAGGCTGAGGTGCTCCATGCGTTAAATGCCAGTGACCATCAGTCAAGTTGGCATCAAGTCTGCTTCGTGGCACGTGACATACCAGTTTCCAGGCGTAGCTGACATTATAGGCATCTTTACTGGGATCCCGCAGTCGGTTGGTGTGCCAGGAGAGAGAGGAGTTGACCGGCACAGCGATTACTTGACTGCCCAAAGGGAGGCTGCGATAAAAAATAAACCCACAAAAGAAGCAGAGCGCAAAATGTTGGTGACTTCCATTTTTATATAAACAGCATGCATGTAAACACAATAGGTAATATCAAGGTCAGCAAAAGTGATCAAGGTCATGTACATATATCGTACAATAAGTAATAATTGTCGTTGACAGGCCTAACGGTTTCAATTCCACCAGCTGACAATTCTAACTTTTGACAAATATTAGTATGTAGACATTCTCTCCATTTTAAATATATCCCCTCACCTGAGAATGTTCTGTCGTACTGCAGGGAAACCTGGGATGTTCTCATAGTGGATGATGTCTGTGTGCAGGGGAGGCTCCGTCATGAGATAGGGACGTGTTAGCGATGGGTGCATCAGGGTGTAGCCTAGCAAATAAAAACAAAACGAATGAAGCAGCAAGAAATTAAATAAGTAATTTTCCTGCCATTACGTTATAGTTGACGAAACAGTACCCAACACTTCGGAATAAGTACGGAAGTTGCGAGACATTTTTGCGACAATCACAGTATTTTTCCCTGTTAAAGTAATGTAAATAATGTTAGAAATGTGACATCAGTAAGCATACAACCTTGAATAAGAGCACAGTAGTGTGTGTGTTGGAGGGGGGTGTGTGGGTGAGTCATGCGCACCACTTCTGCATCAGAGGTTCTAAAAACAGTCTTGAATATCAGTAGTAATAGCTTGGGGAATGAGAAAACCCTTGAGAGACATGGGAGCAAAGGCCGTGTGTGTGTGTGTTAAGAGTAAACAAACAGAATTCCTTGGCCTGTGTCCACGGCTCTATTACACAGTGTTTACGTAGGTTTGCATACACAAGCGTATAGTTAAGTGTTTGTATGTCGGGGCGGCAGCTGCTAGTAGCAGGTGCTCAATTCTTTCTTTTGGATGGGGAGCCCTCCACTTTCTTAGAAGTGCCTCTGGTTGCATTAGCTACACCTTCCTAAAACACAGTACTTGTGCATGTGGAGGTTAAAGCATAAAATTATGTAGAAACTCGTCAGATTTTCAAAAAGTGGACAAACCACAAGACAAGGTAAACAAAAAACATATTAGCTAGCAACCATCTTTTCGTAGGTTAAGCAGCTGCCGTTTATGTGTTTACCTAAATGTTGTGTTCACACTGTGCTCATCTAAACTTGAAACAACAAGAAACTATTAAAATCCTATCATGACAGCACTTTGTCAATGTTTGTTTACTAAGTTGTGCTAATAAGGCAGAATATGACTGCACAAAATGCAGCAGGCCTAAGCTTTTTGTTTAAAAAGCATGTACTGAACAGTATTGCAGACAACAAAGCTTTGCTCAAACATAATTTAAAAGGAGCTGCATTACTAAAATCCCAATTATATAGATTATATATAATAGCAAGATCTCCTTATAGAGGGACCTTGAGGTACCCTGGGGTTGTGGGAGCACTGACTGCTCTCTGTCATTCCTGCTGGTGGTATCTACCTCGCCAACTGTGTTTAACTGCGGTCACTCAGTTGGGAGGGGACTACATACAGTTGCAAAAACAAGTTCTCACAAACAATAATACAAGATGACACATTTCTGGGGAAAACCAAACAACAGTCTGGGTGAACTCCCAAACCTTGCAGATGAGTTTGCTATATTCTCGTTTTACTTCAGCTAAAACTGGACGTAAATCTTCTATTCTAGCCATCGAGAACAAATGCTACAAACAACAAGTTTCATCACATCACAGACAACATCATCTGAGGCCAAGACAAATGGAGCGGATAAACACAGCCCTGTGTTTGGAAGGGACCTGCCTTATGAAGACAATAAGGTGCCAAAGAAAAGTCACCACCCCATGGAACACACTAATAAAATATAATTAGGGAAAATGGTCTTTAAGGAAGTCAAGAGAAACTGCATACAGTACATTGCTCAAGGCACAAGGGTACGGAAAGACCATGCACATGCTAGGCGTTTATCTTAACTGGGACTGGCTCACTCTTGGTGTGTACGGGTGCTGATCTACTGAGGAACGTGGACAGCGGACCCACCTTTGTTATCAATGAGGAAGGTGTATGAAGCCAGGGAGTCTTGGTAGTAGGTGACATCCTCCAGTATGTAGGCCAGGTTCACATCCACCCCGACCACACCTAGCAGCAGGTTGCCAAAGTAACACGGGCGGCTCACTGTCATGATAAAACCTGCAGGAGAAAAATCAATCTCTGTCAATCTCCTCCTTGTTTATTTTTGGGCTAACCTCATTTGTCAAAGGCAAACAAACAGTCCCAGTATCACTCTGCCTCAATAAGTCAATTGTATTCACTTTAAAACTCAAACAATTAGTTGTGAGATTGTGAAATGTGGATTACATTCACGTGCAGCAGACTTAATTTGTAAACATGTTTTTAACTTCCATAACAGTAAACTGCTCATACACAACTGCAGGGGTTGATAAAAATGAAAATATGCATAGCCAAAATCTAGGGTTAGCAAGAGAAGACATCAACAGCCCTGGACCAAAGCTCAGATAGATAGCCAGTCACAGTAGCAGTAACTAACAAACAAGGCCAAAAGGGGCTCGGCTGGCCAGGCTAATTGCTAGCGCAACAACTGAACTGCTGAGCTGAACTGTTATTCCCTGCCGACGTAAACATGCCAGCCCGACGGACGCAGTGTCGGCGACAAGGCCATGCCGCGGACAGGCGGAGGCAGGCGTCAACCCACCGTCTCCCATGGGGTCAGCGTAAGGCAGGCTGAAGCGCGCCAGGTCGATCATGCGGTTGGGCAGGTTGATGTAGAAACAGCCCACCGTCGTCTCCAGGTTGCTCAGCTGATTCAGCACCATCATGCTGCCCTTCACCACGGGCATGGCGCCAGGCCCCCCGGCCACCGACGAGGAGGAGAAGCGGTCCCGGTCCACGCCGTACTTGACGGCGTTCTGCTCTGCCAGGTCCCGGAGGAAGGCCAACTCCTTCAGCCCCGTCACGCCCTCTGAGGACAGAATTTGTACTCAAAATCAAAGCAAAAAACACCTCTCCCTGTAATATAGAGTGCTCTCCCTGTGGGCCCCCTTAGTAGAAGTCCAGTAACCTGGCAGAATTTGAGGAGATATTTGGTGAATTTGACTGAATGTGTTTTAGCTTACCATCGCTTTCTATGCGTTTAACGGTGAAGCCACATGGTTAAGTGACTTTGTGTAGAGGTTATAAATAAATACATACATCATTTAACAGCATATTTTGTTCAATTCTTTAAGATTAATCGTTAAGAAAAAAAAAGCACAATGTTGAGGCTATTATCTTCATACCACTATCTAGATTGTTGTTGTTGGCCCTCCAATGATTGAAAACAGCTGCCACAGAGCATGGTTACAACCTAATTTAAAATTATACAGAAAATTCTTTGTAATCTCAACTAATGAGGAGAACATGCGTTTAGTTGTGAATTTAAGATGAGATAAGGTAACACTTTATTATATTTAACTCATAACTTTATGCATGTGTTCCCCATTAGTTGAGTTGAGTGGGTGGTCAATGTATAAAGAGATATTTCTGGATAAGATCAATTTTGGTCAAGTGTTTGAATGAGGTATGATAAATGCTATGGGCTAGAGAAACACCAGATGTGGTGTGGTGTTTTATAGAATTTTATTGTATGCATTTTATGACTTTTGATCCTGGGTAATAATAACCTTGATTTGTTCAAATAATGTTACTGTCCTAGCCATCTGTCAAATCTAGTCTTTATCTACATGCCTAGGGATCATGACACAAATCAACACAGGCATAAGTCAGTTAAACCTAGAGGTCATTTAGAGGAGAGTGGATGAACCATGATTGGTCTATACAGCTGTCATATTTGGCATTCCACAGTCTAATGGGAAAGATTGTGCACCAAATGCCTTATCTGTATCCAATCATGCACTGGATTATTGCAGAATCATGTTTAAATGCCAAGCCTTTGATCTGTTGATCACCATACTGGAAAACTGACATGATGCAATTTCAAACAAACACTGATTAAGAGGGATGCAAGCATTCGGTGCTAGGCAATTTAAGAAAATGTCCCTTATATAGACATTATATAAATCTAAATAAGGGATCATGAAAAAGCAGAAAGTATGATTGATCACTTCGACTGACCATGGCAAGCTGACGCCAGCACTGCGTTTGAGTATGTCAACAATATCAAAAATATATTCTAAATAGCTTTCAGCATTGAGCAGTAATGGGGCAGGGGTGTTGCACTGGGATGGATGTGCAAGTGACAGACATGCTATTTTGGAGTTGGGGGTGGGGGGTTAAGACAGGAGACCGCACCTTTTAAAACACACTCCAAGCATGTTGCTGGCAGCCAGCCACTGCCCCCTTCTAACAATCAACATTTCATTTGGCAGGGGGTACAGAGACACACACACACACACAGCACAACCTTTCAGGTGCATATAAAAGCACCGATAACAAAACAAATGTTTTTTGTGGAAATGCAATGCTAATAAACTCAGAAGATGACAGATTTCTGCATCCTTTTCATCATGGGTCTCTTTAAACAGACAGAGTCCTCTGTCAGCCAGCCAGCCAGACACACACAGAGCAGTACGCCCTTTGAAGTCTGTCTGTCTTGTGCTCACAGATGACTCATTTCCATTCCCTAATGCAATAGTTATTTGTATTAATACCGCACTAATGCATGCATGCACAGTGGATGTGTGGGGGAGAGTGAGAATGTGTGTGTGTAATCCAGAAGACAATAAGCGAGGAACAGGAAGAATACACATCTCAAACAGTGTGTGCGCTCAAAACAAAAAAGCCTTTGAGGTTTTGGAGCACCTCTCTAACCTTCAGGCTCTCCTTCGAGCACATCCTGCCCAGACACACACACAACCCAGAAAATGAGCATGTGTATAATATGTATTGCTATCATTCTGGAAACAACACACTGTATCTTAGATTAGAGTTTTTCTAGAAATAGATCTGATCTTGTTGGCATACGCTAATCTAAGATACAATGTGTTACATACATATATATACACATACACAAATTGTTATACATATTATAAATAAATAAAAAAATATAAAAATCCATATACACACATACACACACACGTACAGTAGGCTACTTTGTTTTTATCTCTCAATATATAACATGCCACTTAGCCTGCAGTATGCATGTCCTACCATTCATGAGGGCGTATGTGAGGATCATAACGGAGTTATTCAGGTGGCGGTTCTCCTCCCGGACCACGCCGAGAGTCGCCCTCTTCTCCCGCTCCGAGGACTCCCGGGATGTGACGCCGGACGACAGGTAGATTATCACCATGTCCGTGGCTGAGTTGGGAAGTCACACAGCTCAGGAATCACAGAGGCTTGCTTCCAACTTCATATGTCAAGAAGATTTTTTTTTTTTTATCAATCCTTTAAAGTCAGCATGACGCTTCTTTATTGCTACACATTCTATCAGACACAAAAACATTGTCAAAGATAATAAGATAAAATTATATAATGTAAATAACAGGCAGATTTTCCTATAGGAGTTCTCCAATAGTGCGCCATCTAGTGGGGGTGCCAGAAATGTGACATTTCTTTTTCCAATTTTGGCTCTATTTAGGCTTAGAGCCTAAATGTTGTTCAGTAAAACAACAACACAACAATAGACACCATTGTGTAAAAACAACACTGCTTATTAATAAAACGGATGAATAATATACATTTTGAAAGCATCTTGCAACCAACCCACATGATACCCATTTTGAGATCTGCTGTTCTTCGCTGCGTAACATCACAATAACAACCAAGTCAATGCTGACGTCAAGGCATTTCCTATTCAGCTGGATGCCCGCCCGCCCACCAGCCCTTCCCATCAGCGTATCGCTTACTAGCTACATGCTTGCTGAGGCTGGTGGTGTTCCGGAGGAGCTGGAAAGCCTTCTGGAAGCCCGTTGCGTGCTGTGTTGCTCCGTCCGATGCCTTGATGTTGGAGACGAAGGTGCTCATCTTCCTCTTGGTCTCGCTGGTGGCAGGGGACAGCAGGCTCTTATAGCACAGGTCCAGGGAACAGGAGCGAACTGTCTCAGCCACAGATAGGATGGAGATCTGGGCGAAACACGGAAGGGGAACGGAATCATTCAAAACAATCGGCTGGAGCAAGGTCATTATCTTAACCCTCCTGCTGTCCTATGGGTCAAAATGACACGGTGCACTCGCCAGTAGCGGGCGCCAACCACAACACGGACATATCACATTCTGAGGTTGGCTCCCTCCCTCCTCCTTAATAGCGACTTATGCCACCGGAGGGCGCCATCTGATTGTGTATGATTTTGTGTGTTTTATTTTTATTTTTTCTTGTCACTGCTGTGTGTATTCATTTCGTTATTAATTATTTCTTTATGTATTTGTTTGTGTTTTTGTGCCTTTCAAACTCACGCCTTTCTATTCCCTGGACTGGCTTTATTTACTTTCAAAAGTCAATTCTTTGCCACATGTCCTTTAAGATTCCGTCTTCTCCAATCGGTCCACGCCAAGGAGGGCGGAGCTTATAGCAGGGCTCACCTTGTCATGCTCGTCTACAGCGTTGAGGATGACCAGCGCAGAGTCCCTGGCGATCTGCAGCTGGGTGTCTGTGACGGACGCGCCGTGGTCCACCATCACCACGATGTGTTTGGACTGGGGTCGCACCGCAGCCACATACACAGGCCTGCAGGGACACACACACACACAGAGTATAGAGGAATGTGAGCGGCTCTTATGTTTCACACCACAACATTTCTTTGTACAGCTAGTTTCAACCATAGTTCAAGGAGATCCCCTTTAAAGAACGAGAGGGGAATGTTCATGGCATTCTAAATTAACTGGAGGACACGTTATCACATAAGAACGCACACGTGTGATCTAATAACGGGGAGTGGCACACTTGCAAATCCTCAACTATTCTGTAACACCATCATATGTATGTATGTATGTATGTATGTATGTATGTATGTATGTATAGATAGAGAGAGAGAGAGAGAAATACAGAATTGAAGGTAGGAATACTGGAAGAGGGAAAGAAAACCATCTTTCAGCATGGTGGCCACAATAGTGTGGGGTGTGAGATTCCTGTGGGCTTCAGTGGCAAAGACCCACATTCCTGCCAAGACCCGTGTGGTTGGGACGCGTGTGTGCGTATGCATGCGTGCAAGGCCTAGAGGTCGGAGAGGGAACTGTTGGTGTGGGAAAGAGAATGATAAGGGAAAATGCGAGGAGGTGCAGCTGGGTTCAGTTAATGTTCTGGGACCAGATACATTAGGAAAAAGTGTAAGTGTATATATATATATATATATATATATATATATATATATATATATATATATCCGAGAGTGTTGTTTTTGTATTTGTTTTGATTGACC
>JAODUG010056919.1:0-14885 GCA_027564795.1 Aphredoderus sayanus
AGCCGGGGGCTTGTGAGTATCCCCACACCCGCCCGGCGCCTCACACCCTGGGAAACTCCAGAGTAGAATAAAGTCCAACCCCTTTTCAGGAGTACGGTTCCAGAACCGAGAATATGCGTAGACGTAAGCCCCACCAGATCTAATCGGTAGCGCTCCACCTCCCGCACAAGTTCCGGTCCTTTCCCTCACAGAGAGGTGACGTTCCACATCCCCAGAGCCAGCCTCTGCTGCCTAGGTCTGGTCCGTCAAGGTCCTTGACCTTCACTGCCACCCATACAGCAGCGCACCTGACCCCCACAAGTGGTGGGCCCATAGGATGGAGTTGACGGTGCCACATTGCTTGTTCGGACTGTGCCCGACCGGGCTCCGTGACAAACCCAGCCACCAGGCGCTCACCGACGTGTCCTCCCTCTGGGCCTGGCTCCAGACGGGGGCCCTGGGCATCTTCTGGGCAAGGTAACTGTTTCTCTCTTGCTTTCTTCCATGGGGTCATGTGAACTATTCTTTGTCTGGCCTCTCCCCTGAGACCACATTGCCTTAGGAGACCCTACCAGGAGCACAAGGCTCCAGAAAACACAGCTCTCAGGTTCATAGAGGCACACAAACCTCTACACCACGATAAGGTGGTTCCCGGAGAGGTGTCTTAAGGCTTAATGTCTTAAGGCTTTTCTGAAACAGTTTTGTTGAAGATGTAGTCAACCTGCATCACAGCATAAAACATGTCATTTATTGTTGCCAGTAGGTGACAAAATAATTTTTGTGAATATTGGAACATAGATGTCTTCAGGGTGGGATTATCATTCAGGTAAAGTTTGGTGCATATTTGAGCATGTACACTGCACAACAACATCCTGTTTCAGGGTGAATCATGAATTTTCCATGCCATGCTCTTGAGCAAAAACTATTTATACAACTTTAAATCACCAATGTCCTTAGATTGCACCTTGAAGATATGAAGTTGATGGGATTCATTGCCTAGGAGGTCTGGAGTATGGAGTGTGTAAATTGTCAAAAATGGCAATTCAATTTTGGGTTCAGGGAATCACTCCAATGATCTTTTTTGTACATCTGTACACACATTACAGATGCCACAGAAATGTTGCATACAGTATGTAGTTGAAGTGTGCAGTCGCCATGGCGGCCCCATGGCACTGAGCAGGTCCTGCGGGCCTTCAGCACTGAGTAGTGGCGGCCCTATGGGGCTGAGTGACGGGTAACACTTCCGCTATAGTTGTATTCCATGAGTGGTCATCTGAACCATTCTTTGTCTGGCCCCTCCCTTGAGACCACTTTCCCTTGGGAGACCCTACCAAGAGCACAAGGCTACAGACAACACAGAGCAAATCTATTAAATTGTTAAATATAATTGTTTAAATTAAATCTGTATAATGTAGCAATATAAATTCATGTTTTTATAACTATCAATGTAGTGCAATCGACAAAGTAAACACTTTTTATATCAAACCTGATGAGTTAAACCCCATATCTTAACTAATCTAATCTCTAAAAGCATATGGATCAGTCAAAACATGCAAATTCATCTAACTTCATGTCCGTGATAATAGCAAATGTGTGACTTATTACAACACATTAAACACTTAATGTAACAGAATAATCACTGTTATAAATACATCTTTCATATCTGGCATGATATGATTTATAGGCAATAAAGTAGACTATTGTTTTCAATGTTAGTGTAGGCATAGGCCTATGTTTGGTAGGCTTGTGTCTACTATCCCTGTTTATATTTAGAAAATATGTAGTAATGGGTTAGCCTATATTACAAAATTAATATATTATGTCTTTTGAATAATTCTTCTGACTGGATTATTTTTCCTGCTCTGTGCCCTGTTTATAACCAATCCTATATGTGACAAGTTAAAAGATCTTAACAAGCATTCATCAACCCGCGGGAGCGCGCTGGTATCACTTTTGGGAAGGACACTTCACATGGCTGCAATTCTAAGTGGGGACAAGCACTTTCGTGGTGTTTGGAATCTATATTATATAAAAACAAATATTTCCACATTGGTGGCTGAAGAAGGTGTAATTGTTCAAACAACATAGGCCTACAGTTTTACTTTAAAATGTATTTTTGATAATGACATTTATCTCTGCAAATACACATTCCACTGTCGCAGGTGCTTGTGTTTTGCACCAATAATATAAGCTTTCATAGTAGGCTTATAGATTAAAGGTACAAAAGGTTTACTTTGACACTGTAGGAACAGCTACATTTTATTGTCAATTAATATCAGCAACAATGTTTTACATCGGCTGCTTGTGTCCGCCACGTAACGGTTATCAACAGTGTCCGTGTGGAGTTTATTTTGATCAAGTTTATGGGAGAAACCACAAATCCATGTGAGAAACCGCCGAGAAGTACCGTACAGAAGCGATGCTTTTCTCAGTAACTTAATTCTCTGGATACAGCCGTTCCCACAATGCTCAGCGAGAATTGACCACCAAGATGGCTGACGCTATGGATGGATATGTTAAAGAAACTGGCTGCGTCCCTATTCTTCACACAGAGGTATGTTTGTGCTGTTATTTTATTTCCGTGCATAGAAAAGCGCATTCTGTCTTAATGTTTCCGCAGAAGGGTGCTAAATTACCTGCAGAAAACACATATGTCCCACAGCATCATCGAAGGGGTGGTGGCTATCGGCTAACCCCTACTGCATAGCCTGTGAAGCTGTTCAGATGTCAACGCTAGCAAGGCTATAGTTATCCGTTCTTAAACAGGCCCTCGAGTCGACATGGTAGTCGTGCATTTCGAAAACATCTCTAAAAACGGATTTAAATGCAGAATTCGAAAAGACTTTCTGTTCCTCGAAGAGCGAGAAAGAGAGAAAGGCTATCACGCCCTCATGTCTCAGGCTAGCGCTAGATCGCGTTCTCCATAGCCTTGTAGAACCTGATGTGTATATTGATAATATTGATAGTGGGGCATGTCACCTGGGGGATCCTGACCCCAAGGGTCCACATAGCATTGCTAGAGTGTTCCCTCGGACTACATTCTAAAACTGTATTTAAAAAATAAAAAAACAGAGACCATTCGTGCAACTTAAATCTTTTTTTTTTAAATTCAAGTCTATGACAGTCAGGATCGCCATGCCAGAAGGTCATGGGTTCATGCCCCAGTAAGGATCCTTGCGCAAGATGTTTTAACCCTACCTGCTCCTTTAAATACTAGTAATTGTAAGTTGCTATATATAAAATAATTTACTACCTTGTATGAAACTGAAGTTCCCACACATTATTTACGACAGCACATTTGTACAAGTTGACGTACTTAACCAAAGACTAAACTCGTGGCCTCAACATTTCGAAGAAATGTTAAAATGGCTGTATCAAGTTAGGATAACTTATCACTTTCACTAGCAAACACGTGTGTGTTAGATTAACACCAAATGTAAAAATGCTTTTATGCACTCAGTTAGCCATAGCATTAACTTTAAATAGTACGTTGTGCATGTGTACTGCTCAAAACTACTAGCTACTAATAATTGCTACTTCATTTTATAAGTTCTACTTATTCAGATGTACTTAAACAAATGTACTGCCTTTAACCGTAAAGGGGTAATTCCATGAAAAACAAGTATTTTGAGTAGGGCTGCACGATTCTAACCTGACATGCCGGATGGATTGTCCATCTGGGAAGCTGTCCATAGGAACTGTTTGTTTAGGGCGCTTTCTGTCATAAACATCTTGTGACTTGATTGGATAAACCATTTGTCTGTCACCGTAACTTCATCCACTCAGACCAACGAACCATATGACATTAGAAATTAAACTATCGCCAAAACAATTTGGGAGCAGAGTGAAAACATTTTCCGTCTAAAAAGGCCTTCAATCCTGTTGTTCTATTTTCCAATCAAGATTTAGTCTTCAGTTAAGATTAAACTGACGATATAGCATCATCTACATTTACCTTTGTAGGATCCGCCATTGTTATTATTAATTCGCTTTCTCTGTCGTCACACCTATTGACGATGGTGATTTGCCAGTTCAGATGCTACTCAAACTACAATCACGTTAATCCAGGCCTTTCCAGAGTGATTCTCGTAGCGAAAATAAATTGAAGCTCACAAGTTCAGGATGGTCACGCGAGGCTAGCACGATTCTAGCTAAAATGAGAATCCCGATTTTCTTGCTTGGAATTGAGATCACGATTCTCTCCCCCCTTTCCCCAATATAAATGTTTGTTGCAGTAATTTAAGTGATATAGAAGGAAACAAAACATGATGTAAATGTACTGAATTTATACAGCGCTTTTCTAACCTACTAGCCACTCAAAGCTCTGTACATGATTGCCTCACATTCACCATTCACACACACATTCATACACTGATGGTTGTGTCAGCCATGCAAGGAGCCACCTGACCACCAGGAGCAGTTAGGGACCTCGACACTTGGTGAGGAGTTAGCGGGGTTTGAACCAGTGACTTCTTGATAACCTGCTCTACCCACTGTGCCACTGACACCTAATGATGATGCCTTGATGATATGACTGGCACATCAACTGGACAAAAGAAAGTAAATGCTCCTGTTCTTAACTTGAATGCAACAGCTTTAATCTGACACTGAACTTAAAAACATTCTAGTCTTACTTGTTATAGGTTAATAATACAACAAGATATGCCAGCTTTATGTATCCTGTTGCATATTAAATTAATAAATGTTGCTCAGATCACTGGAAAAGGGCACATGGCAACAACAAACTGAACTTTGCATCACAGGCTACTTGGTGAAAGTAGTCTGGGGAAGGGGTGGGGGGATGGGGAAGCTCATAAAACATCTGTGCTACAGTATGTGGCATCAACGAGCCTATACCATGTAAATATCTGATTTTAAGAGGGTGGGAGTGAATTTATGCCGCTGTCTTTGAGAGGGCAGTGCTGCATGTGTGTGCTAGAAGTATGCAAGACGCAGTTCTGGGGAAAGTGCTGTGCGATTGAAATAGTTAACAAATGCTGTTATTAAAATTTAAAGTACGATTATCATTATTAACGGAATTATCACGATTAACCTTTTATACGTGTTTATTGAAAAATTCAGTTCTTGCAGAACCTTTTTAGTAAATTGTTTTAAATAAATAAAAAAATAATAACTATATTTTAAAGACTCCATTCTTTAAAGATTTTAGCTCTATTATAAAAATATTGTACAAGATTTGATGCATTCAGATTCCGTGATCTGAGCGTTCATGGCCAGTGCGTTTGCTTGGAACTTTAATGTACAATTTCAAATGGTTAGATTAAACTAACTATTTAGTTAAATGCGTCCACGTGTTTTCGCCACATTTTCTTTAGACCATTTCCATATTCTCTTCTCAAACGTTCGTGGCAAACGCAAAGCAAACGTCTACCATTGTTCGTCAGTTTGAACGCACTTTGAACCACTTTTTCATTTACATTTTTCACAAAAAGTGTCAAATTGTCCCTGTTAACAAAGTATGGTAAAGAGTTAGGCAGTCTGTTTTCTTTTTAATTAATCCACTAATAGTATTGAAGCTTTTAATGGACCAGACTACGTTACTATTTTCTAACCCCATAGCTAGACAGCTAATGTTTTTTTACCTTGAGTTCAGCGAGCCAGTCGTGGTCACGAAGATGAGAGGTAAGGTTTGATCGGTTTCCTTTCAGAGCAGACACTCGTGTAAAAACAACTATATAAAGTAAATGTATGTCCACTTTGCCTGCCATATAACATAACAGGACACACAAAATATATAGAAAATATGAATCAGTCATGTCCTTCAGCCATCCAGCAGCAGTAATGTCAATGTGCAATTTAACCCCACTCGATAGACAGGTGTCCTACAGTCCCCACTGCCAGACATACATTTAGACCTTTTTGAGTCAAGGTGTGACTGTTTTATGGTTAAGTCCTGCTCTACAGATAGTATGATAGCAAGCTAACAATAAGTACTGTGCTTACATTAGCACAGTGCTTATTGTTAGCCCTTCTATCTGAAAAGTTTGTTGGGCAAGGCAGGGGAACAAATCTAAAATGACATTTTCGGCTTTGTCGTCTACGTGAAATACTGCATTGTTTTCCCCCAAAAAGGGGCGTGGTCATGAGGGCCTACTGTAGACAACGTATTACCGGTTTGGCGTATGGCATTGAAAGGTTGTTTTGTTGTGATTTGGTTTAAATATCAACAAGCTGACTATACGTTTATAAATGGCAACATCCATTATCCATCCATCCTCAACCGCTTATCTGAGGTCGGGTTGCGGGGGCAGCAGCTCCAGCAGGGAACCCCAAACTTACCTTTCGCGAGCTACATTAACCGGCTCTGACTGGGGGATCCCGAGGCGTTCCCAGGCCAGTGTGGAGATATAATCTCTCCACCTTGTCCTGGGACTTCCCCGAGGTCTCGTCCCTGCTGGACGTGCCTGGAACACCGCCCTAGGGAGGTGCCCAGGGGGCATCCTTAACAGATGCCCAAACCACCTCAACTGGCTCCTATCAACGTGAAGGAGCAGCGGCTCTATTCTGAGTTCCTCTTGGATAGCCGAGCTTCTCATCCTATCTCTAAGGGAGATGCCCGCCACTTTCCTGAGGAAACACATTTCGGCCGCTTGTACCCACGATCTTGTTGTTTCAGCCATGACCCAATTTTCATGACCATAGGTGAGGGTTGGAACGAAAATTGCCCGGTAGATCAAGAGCTTTGCTTCTGGCTCAGCTCTCGTTTTGTCAAACCAGTGCGGTAAAGCGATTGCAATACCACTCCCGCTGCTCCGATTCTCCAGCCAATCTCCCGCTCCAATGTACCCTCATTCGCGAACAAGACCCGAGGTACTTGAACTCCTTCACTTGGGGTAAGGACTCATTCCCTAGAGTAGACACTCCATCAGTTTCTTGCTGAGAACCATGGCCTCAGATTTAGAGGTGCTAATCCTCATCCCAGCCACTTTCGGATGCGAATCGATCCAGTGAGTGCTGCAGGTCACGGACCGACGATGCCATCAGGACCACATCATCTGCAAAGAGCAGCGATGAGATCTACAGGCTACCGAACCACAATCCCTCCCCACCACGACTACGCCTCGATATCCTGTCCATGAATACCACAAACCGGATTGTTGACGAAGCGCAGCCCTGGTGGAGACCAACAACCATTTGGAACGAGTAGGATTCGTTTTACTGTGGATATGCTGTTTCATCCAGCATCTTCACAAGGTCCTTTGCTGCTGTTCTGGGATTTTTTTGCAGTTTTTGGACCAATGTACGTTCATCCCTAGGAAATATAATACGTCTCCTTCCTGAGCGGTATGATCATCTCCATGGTGTTTATACTTGTGTACCATTGTTTGTACAGATGAATGTGGTCATCTGTGAGGTCTTTGTTGATTTCTTTTGGTTTTCACATGATGTCAAGCAAAGAGGAAGAGTTTGAAGGTAGTCCTTCATACTGTATCCAGAGGTGCCTCCAAGTTGACTCAAATCATGTAAATTATTCTTAACCCTCCGCTGTCCTATGGGTAAAAATGACTCGGTCCACTTTTTTTGTGCCAGTAGAGGACGCCAACCACCTATGACGTTCCGCGGTTGACTCCCTTTGTTGGTAGTGCTTTAGAAACCCAAGGACAGCGTAAGAAGATTCTAAAGCCATTTCTCTCCTTGATGGGCAGAGGACATGGCAAGGCTCGACATTAACCATTTTCATGTATTTGTCCTGTTGGACAGGTAAATTTGTCATTCACTTGTCCTTGGTAAAAAAGTTACTATTATAGTCAGAATAAAACATTTACATTTTACTAGTATGGAGGCCTGAAGGCATTTGTCCCCCATTGACTAAAGAAAGTGAGCTGTAATAGATGAATACTACTCATTTTCTTAATATCACAATATGAAATGAGATTTTAGATACTCTAATCACATTGTATTTCTCAGAAACAAGATAGCAATACATTAAATCCTTTGGTTTGTGTATGTAGCTTAGGCTATGTTGGGGAAAAAGTGTATGAGATCAACTAGCCTGTTAAGCCCTAGGCCTATTTTCAGTAAAACACACCTAAAATAAATGACATAGCACAATAAATTAGGTATAGCTCCTCAACCACGAGGCCTATATGCACTCTTCTATTGAATATGTGTGTGTGTGTGTATATATATATATATATATATATTTATTTATTTATTTATTTATTTGACGTGTACGATCACAAATGTGTGATCATTCTGGCAACAATGTGGACATTTATGTTAAGCTACATCATGGATTCCTTAGCGGTGTGTATGCACCCGTATGGGTGCACAAGCTGCCTCTAGACACTGCACAACCGGCATAATACTGGTCAAATGATGTTATGACATTATGTTCAAGTGATTTTTTTTCATTCAATTAAAACACAAGAGGATCCTTTGTAATTTTTTAGTTATACACATTTTGTAGCTGTTGGCTTACAATAATGTGGAAAAAATAAAACAAACTAAGTTAACTAACTAAAAACAAAAACTAAGTTAACAGAAAGCCTATCACTTGTAACAGCCACAGATTCTGGAGCCTTTCCACTGTGATAAATGCTATCATAATGGCTATTTTGCTTATTCAACTTCTGACTAAAATTGTACATTTGTAATATAATATAACCTAATCACTAACCAATAGGTGATAGAGGTATAGATTTTCATTTTGCTTGTAAAATTGCTTGTAAAATTGCCTAAATCACATTGTCTTTTGACTTAGGCAAAATAAAACAGCCTATGTATAATGGGTAGATTCGCGTGATCTGAGAATGTATGTGATTTTACCAGAGATGGCCAGCATCAAGAGATAATTTAGTCAAACAAAATAATTGTTGTAGTGTAAGTGACACAACAAAATTGTAATTGTGTAATTTTGAAGGTGTAATTGACGACATGTAATTGTAATAATAATCATTAATTGTACCATTGTAATATGATATATATTATGCCTTAGCCTACTTATATTTTCCTCTCTTCTGTGTTGCAGGAAGTGAAGCCCCAGAGTCATTATAACCACGGCTATAGTGAGAATGCAGGCCGCAAGAACCATGTGGATGATTACAGCACATGGGACATTGTTAAAGCCACACAGTGAGTGGAGAGTATTTTTATGCGTTTGTCCTATTAACCAGAATGCAGTCTAATTCCCATGAACTCCCATAATTCATATTTTAGCTGATATACACACAGACCCAATGAAAGAAGGCTAGCTGTCTTTGTGTGTGAGTGTCAGTACAGTAAATTTTGTTAATGTCTGACGCATGTGTGCCCCCAGGTACGGTATCTTTGAGCGCTGCAGGGAACTGGTGGAGGCAGGCTATGACGTGAGACAGCCAGACAAAGAGAATGTGACCCTTCTACATTGGGCATCCATCAACAACAGAATAGACCTGGTCAAGTGAGTTTCTACAAATGGCCCGGGACTGGACTGTTAGCAAAACACAAACATTTAGCTATTTTGTGTGTAGGTCTACACGTTACCACATGCCATTTATTTTTTTATCATGTACATTTATCTGTATAGGCACTTTCGGACTGGAGGAACTTTGTATTTATTTTCATTGTTCCTAACCCTCGTGATGTCCTTTTTAAAAAGATTGTATTTAGCAACTCGGTGGCGCAATCTTACTGTGTATCATTTTGTGTGTTTTTGAATTGGCATTGATGTGTGTATTTATTTATCAATTAATTATTTCTGTATGTATTTCTGGTGTTTTTCCGTGCCTGTTAACCCTCCTGTTCTCGGGTTTCAAACACACACCTTGTTGTGCCAGCAGTGCACGTCATATGTCTGGGTAAGCTGTAGAATTAGGTTTAGCGCTTTCTATCTGCCACAAAGAGTTAGTGATTTTGGTTATTTTGACCCGGAGGACAACAGGAGACTTAATAATGGACATGTTATGGATGGTTTAGCATAGCATGGTACCATGTACATACAATAAAATTGTATTGCATTGATGTCTTAACAGATACTACATTTCGAAGGGTGCTATAGTGGACCAGCTAGGAGGAGACCTTAACTCTACACCCCTGCATTGGGCTACGAGGTAACAATGCCCCATTTCCATTTATGTTCAGGATCTAAGCATGAAATTACTTGGTCCTAAATGGTTTCCTACTGCATCTCATGAAGAATTTTCAAACAAGGAAACATGATGGTCTGGGGCCATAATCTATATCTACTGCAGAAAACCTTACTGGTTCTTCTGTGTATTTCAGATATATCAGATATTGTTGTTGTTGTTTTTCATTTTTTCGCACCTGCATATTTATTTTAATACTCTTTCTCTTCCTACACAAAGAAATGTCCTGCTACACCATTTAATTCTGGGGCTAATTGAAATAAAACTGAATGTCACACTCAAATTAGATACCAATGTTAAAATACTGTGTTCATGTTAAAGGCAAAAATATTTGTGACCAAGGTGTGGGATAGCAACTGGGAGTTGTCTGGTGATAACCTAGTTAGCATATCGGTTGTCGTGACGTGCGTCTTCCACATCTCACAAACGGCCATGTTGGTGAGCCAGCCAGTAGGGAATGCAAATGTGGGGCAAGTATAAGTGTACCAAATTCTCAGTTTTTGAGATATTGAGCAGTTGTAGCGCCCCCTATGGACGACATGTCACAACATTTGGTGTGCTTCTACAGAATGGTGTGGAAAATGTGCTTGTAAAGTTTTATTACGTTTGGGCTATGGGATCACAAGATATAGGCAAATGTCTAATTCTGGGAAAATCTGTCAAATTTGAGACTTTGGAGTGTTTGATCGAAATTGTGTACAAAATTGTGTGAAATTGGGATGAATGGTCTCAGTCTAGTTTGGTTTTTGCTTTAGTTTTTTTTTTTGCGGGAAAGTGACATTTTTATCAGGGGACCAATGGAGGAGATGAATATTTGATAGATCGAAATGTTGAAAGAATTTTGAACCAAGCCTACCTAATTGAGAGATGTGCCAAAAGGTCAAAGTGAGTGTTGTAGTGCCACCTATGGGCACAGTACCTTGATTTTGACGGTTGTGAAGTTTCAAGGTTCTGGGCCATAGTTTGCATGGGCAATCATTGTGCTAATGCACAGAAGAGGCTGAAACTATTTTGAAGGTGACCTGATAAAAGGCAACCCATCTGATCACTGTGGAATGATTGATGGTAAAGCAGAACTCTCTCTAGTTCAATGTTGACATTTAGGGAGTAGGCTACAGGTGGTATTGCTACCTGAAGTGAACAGAACAACACAAACAAATAGTTGGCTACAGTGCAAGAACTGCATAATGCTATGCTGCACACTGCCAGCTATGGGTCTTCTGACAGAATACTCTTTTTTGGGATTATCACTGAAAAGACTGAATATAATAATAATACATTTTATTTTGGACGACTTTCTAAACCCGTCAAGTCAATTTTATTTGTATAGTCCTTAGTCTCAAAGGGCTAACACAAGGACATCTTACATTGCAAATACATATAAATTGACAGTTAGCTGATATAAGCATATTGTCTTAATAAAGATTTATCTAAGAAATATATATACAATTTAAGCAAAGTATAAACAAAATAAAAACAAATTTAAAAATAAGTCAGGTGGGAGCAGAGTCAGTGGAGCGAAGTCCTGAAGAAGAGGAGTGAAGACGTTGGGAGGGAGTATATGGCAGGAGAAGGTCCCAGAGGTAGGAAGGAGCCAGATTATGGAGATCCTTGTATGTAAGGAGGAGAACCTTAAAGTTAATACGGAATTTTACAGGAAGCCAATGAAGCTGAATCCTAATATGAATGATATGAACCTTTAACTTTGTGTGTTGTGAGGATTCTGGCAGCAGAGTTCTGAATTAATTGGTCTATTGATGAGTCTTGATGGAATGCCAGAGGAAAGAGAGTTGAAGTAGTCTAGACGGGAAGTGGATGAGGGTTTTGGTGCATGAGTTTGAGAGTGAGGGACCAAGTCTACACTAGATGTTGCGGAGGTGGAAGAAGGATGCCTGGGTAATGGTTTTGATACGTGAATCAAATGAAACGGAATTATCAAAAATAACACCAAGACTTTTTGCAGTTGTTGACAGTGACCGGCAATGTTCAGGCTGGAGTTGACTTGTGTGGATTTGGAGCCAATTAGCAGGACCTCAGTCTTGTTGTTTAGTTTAAGGGCGAGTCATCCAGCTCTGGATGTCATGAAGGCAGCTGGTAAGGGAGGTAAGGGGGAGGGATGAGGTTGGTTCAGTTGTAGAGCTGGGTGTCATCTGCATAGCAGTGAAAGTCAATGTTGTGGTGTCTCATGATCAGGCCCAATGGTAAATGATAAAAAGCAAAGGACCCAGGACCGAGCCTTGAGGGACACCCAGTGAGACTGCCTCATATCTTGATTTCAGCTGGACGAATGGTTGGTGGTCAGAAAGATATGAGGAAAACCAGAATAATGCAACTCCTGAAATACCAATGCCAGCTAGACATTCCAAGCAGAGTGGGTGGGAGATGGTATCGAAGGCTGCAGTCAGGTTGAGAAGGACAAGGATTGATAGGAGGCCAGAGTCGGCTGCACAGCTGCAGTTTTCAGGTTGAGGGGCACTAGCCAGTGGCGAGAGAGGAGTTGATGGTTTCAGTGAGAAGGCGAGAAATGGAGGGAAGGCATTTTTTAATGAGGCTAGTGGGCATGGGATCAAGTTGCGGATTTAGATTTCATGATGAAAGAAGATGACATGGAAGGAACAGTAGGCTAATGATCTTTCTCCCGGTAACTGGAAAACCACAATAATCTGAGAGCCGTGTACATCCCTGCTGATGTTATTTAGATGGTCAGTCAGTTTGTCAGATGTGGTGCTACTGCGGTGCCAAGTGGCAACTTCCCTGTTGTTATTTTATGTAGGCTATAATCATATACACAGCCTGTGAATGGGACACTTCCTAGAGAGAAAGATCCCGCGTAGCGAGTATGTCATGAATGAGTTTTGCTGTTCATGGATGTGTGTCAGTATGCCTATTATTATACTGCCGTTATTGAGAGCTACTGAATAAAGTGCCAACGTGAAATCCTTGTCACTTGTCTGTGATCAAATATCCCAAGACCCAGTTGCTAACATGCATGCTACAGCTGTGAGCCCTACTGTACACACTACAACTTACCATAACAGACATACAAACATAACAGGCGTGTGCATTACAGAAGATATGGCTGTGTCCTTACCAGTGTCATCTGTCTCACTGAATTGAGACAGACAAAATAATAAAATAATTCTAGTCCTGTTTGAGGTAAGCATGCAAAGCAATTCTCCCAGTAACAATTTGGGTTCAATCTGTCAATCTCATGCCATACAATTTCTAAGCCTTGCAAGTTTGCTAAACTGCTCAGTTCAACCTGTTTGAACTGTATAAAAGACACCTGTCCACACACAATCAAACAGACTCCAACCTCTCCACAATGGCCAAGACCAGAGAGCTGTGTAAAGACATCAGGGATAACATTTTAGACCTGCACAAGGCTGGGATGGACTACAGGACAATAGGCAAGCAGCTTGGTGAGAAGGCAACAACTGTTGGCGCAATTATTAGAAAATGGAAGAAGTTCAAGATGATGGTCAGTCTCTGTCGGTCTGCGGCTCCATGCAAGATCTCGCCTGGTGGGGCATCAGTGATCATTAGGAAGGTGAGGGATCAGCCCAAAACTACACAGCAGGACCTGGCGAATGACCTGGAGAGAGCTGGGACCACAGTCTCAAAGAAAACCTTCAGAAACGCACTACGCCCTCATGGATTAAAATCCTGCAGCGCATGGAAGGTCCCCCTGCTCAAGCCAGCGCATGTCCAGGCCCATCTGAAGTTTGCCAATGACCATCTGGATGATCCAGAGGAGAAATGGGAGAAGGTCATGTGGTCTGATGAGACTAGATAGAGCTTTTTGGTCTAAACTCCACTCGCCATGTTTGGAGGAAGAAGATGGATGAGTACAACCCCAAGAACACCATCCCTACTGTGAAGCATGGAGGTGGAAACATAATACTTTGGGGATGCTTTGCTGCAAAGGGGACAGGACAACTGCACCGTATTGAGGGGAGGCTGGATGGGGCCATGTATAGTGAGATCTTGGCTAACAACTTCCTTCCCTCAGTAAGACAACGACCAGAAACACACAGCCAGGGCAACTAAGGAGTGGCTCTGTAAGAAGCATCTCAAGGTCCTGGATTGGCCTAGCCAGTCTCTAGACCTGAACCCAATAGAGAACCTTTGGAGGGAGCTGAAAGTCTGTATTGCCCAGCGACAGCCCCAAAACCTGAAGGATCTGGAGAAGGTCTGTATGGAGGAGTGGGCCAAAATCCCTGATGCAGTGTATGCAAACCTGGTCAAGAACTACAGGAAACGTATGCTCTCTGCAAACAAAGGTTTCTGTACCAAATATTAAGTTCTACTTTTCTGATGTATTTATGTCATGCAATAAAATGCAAATTAATTATTTAAAAATCATACAATGTGATTTTATGGATTTTTGTTTTGGATTCCGTCTCACAGTTGGTGTAACTAGGATAGAAATTGCAGACCTCTATTGTAGGTAGGAAAACCTGCAAAATCAGCAGTTTATCAAATACTTGTTCTCCCCACTGTATGTACTTTTGCCAACATTTTATTTGAGTCCACATGTAGGGCACATCACACATTCAAATGCTTAGTAAACAATATGGTCTGAAAATGCATGTAGGCTATTTCTTACTCTTACTTTTTGTTATTCTTCCTCTTTGATGTAAATATGCTTATAGAATAAGGGGAGCATGTTTTGATACCATTACGATAGACTCCACAAATGATTTGCACGCTCCATCCATCCTCAACCGCTTACCCGAGATCGGGTCGCAGGGGCAGCAGCTCCAGCAGGGAACCCCAAACTTCCCTTTCCCGAGCCACATTAGCCAGCTCTGACTG
>JAODUG010056941.1:0-14882 GCA_027564795.1 Aphredoderus sayanus
AAAGAAATAAATACACACAGCACTGACACTAAAGAGAACTACACAATCAGACACAATCAGGTGGCGCCATCTTCTGGCATAACACGGTAGTGTGTTTGAAACCTGATGACAATAGGAGGGTTAAGTGGAAAACCCCTGTGACAAGTCCTGCATACAGTTTAAAATGTTTTTGGTTTTGTATGACATTTTTGTTCAAGAGTATTTTTTAGGTAGAATCACTGTATTGTTATCGAAGCAACATGTTTTGAATACTTGACAATTTGCAGTGCAGCTCTCATTCCTGTTATAATTTAGCTGGCGTTCCTGCCTCTGGCTTCAAAATGGTGCCATGCCATTGCAACAACAAAAAAGCATATATATATTAGTCCAGGTGCATCAAACCCTGAGTTCTTGAATATAACATGGGCGAGAGAGCAAGGCTGAGAGAACAGTCAACAAGGTGAGCGTACTAAAAGAGAGCACCATCATTTAATTATCTTCCATTTTGTGGGCTACATGATAGAGACCCATGGCGTCTCCATGAAAGCAAGATTCCATTTCTCTCTGTCTCGCCTGCAGCGCCTGATTTGAGAGTGTCCCACGAGTGCTTTAAAGATTCACCGCTGTAAATTCTTCATATCGCTTTTGAAGTTCGAGGGGTGAAGAAAGAGTATACGCTTACACGTCTTTAATGGCTAACTCCCTTTCTTCCTCGTTTATTCCCATTCCATCTGTGATTTACATTATAGTTGCGGGGAAAGCACAATGTGGAGGCTGTCTCTTATCTGGCCACTCCGCTTTCCACCGCCGCTTCGGTGCGTCTGTGTGTTTACGGCCATTTGTGTCCGTCACTTTCCATTTTTCTCCTCCTCACTCTCTCTCTCTCGCCCTTCCCATTTCCCCTCACTTCCACTCTAGACGCTGTCTGTGTTTCACCTCTTGTTGGGTATGTGTGTGTGCGTGCCGTGTATGTGCGTTAACTCGGTTGATTGGCACCTTTAATAGAAGACCTCCAGATAGAGGTGTCCTCGGTGTTGCCTGGGGGAAATATTTGCTGCGTGTCAATGGTTGGAGTTTGTGTGCGCGTGCTTGTGCACGCCTGTGTGTTATAAGATTACAGGATTTCAATGGAACAAATTGCTCCTACCTTGTGCAGGTGCTGATGCCTGCTATATGTGGACTGTGTTTAAATGCAATATACAACAAGGACCTTCAGCTACCTCACACTTTACTCAAAGTAATACAGGCACACGGACAAGGATAGAACACGCGTGCGTCAACGCACACGTTGTAACCTGCGCAAAGACATTTTGCGATCTATTCAATCAGCCGAGCTCTTTTCCAATTGAATGCGTATTGATTAGTTAATTGGCGATGAGATGAAACCACTATTAGGGCCAATAACTCTGAATCAATGATATTGATTTTGACACGATGTTGTAGATTGCTTTGATGGATGCTACCAATGAACCTTACATCACTATAATTGTGTCAAGTCAACTTTATTTAAAATGTAATATGTCTCAACAGTGTCCACACACTTTGCATCAACGTGCAATGGAATATATAACAACTCATAAAAGGAGAATATAAGCGTTGTATGACATAATAAAAACAATATTAAAACCATGCCTAAAAGTAATATCACAGCTTCTCAACACACTCATGAAGAAAAAATGATTACATCTTCCAGACGGGAATCACATGCTATTGTTAAAAGAATACATCACAATGTAATATCACATAATTGGAATAACAGAGGAACATTGTATAAAACTGTCATTTTCGGGGCATGCAGGTTAGGCCCATTGAAATACTGTTTACTACTGACATGCTAAATCGTGATCTCTACAGGAGAAGCAGGTGCAGTAGGGCAAATGCTTATGATGCCTGAATTACAGCGACGGTACATTGAGTGTAGAGGTGGCCACTTGCTGACATTGTAATTTGGTCATTCACATAAAACAGCACTCAGCAGCAGGGACCCTTTTCAACATGTTTATATGCCATGATCCATTAAAGGTGCACTCCGTCATGTGTTTCACTGAGCCCCCAAGGAGAAAGCCACATGTCCACCCCAGCTCAGTGTTTATATTCAGACACACCCATGAAGACTGTTGCCATGGAGAGGGGTTGCGTGAACCAATGGGAGTAAAGTAGGTGAGGAGAGCCGGCCATGGGGAACTCCAGATGCAGGAGGTTTTTTGAATTGATCAAGAACTGTACCTTTAATGGAGAAATTAAGTTTGAGTTTACAAACTGCAACTGGGTTTTTCCACCAAATATTGTCTCACTAACCCACGTCTGTACCAAGCAGAGATTCTGCAGGAAATTAATTTTGAAACAATATGAAACGAATCTACCACGGGGGCTGGCTACAGTACTCTAATCACATTTTACACCAATTTTACAGACTAAGTCCTACAATCGCTTAAATCAATGTGCGCGTTTCGGCAGCTTGCGGTGTTCCCCGCAGAGAGGGAGGGGGGGGGGAGAGCTTCAGGTGTTTTCTTCATGTCTTCCTGGGACATTGTGGTTTCCGGGCACGATTGGGTCTCCGTCGCATCACGAGTCAAGAGGAGGCCGTAACTGTACAACCGAGGGCGGGAGAGAAGTGGAAGGTAGTGTAGGGAAGAGGGGTAGCACAAGATATAGACAAGGAAGAAAAGAAGGGAACAAACTAGGGATGGGGCAATGGGACCCAGTGGTCCTTAAAAGTCATCTTCTGATGCACCTGAACACATCATCAGTGAAAAGAAAAAAATAGGATGATACGATGGATGGGTGGTTCGAGAGAGGAAGCATCGGTCCCAGGCATATGTTAAGGGAAAGAGAGGGGAGGCATGGCATATGTTTTAAGTCCTAGCTAGTGTTGAACCCCCACACTGTCTTCTAGCCACATCCTTATTAGATAACACACATGCTCTCAGCACTTACAATGCACACACTCATGTACACACAAACCCCATACAGTATCCACAGACATGCTGTAATAATGTGTATTGTGTGTAATGTGTACAGTTCCATGCTCGTTAGCGGTTTCCTGCTTCTGTGGATGCCTGTGAGAAGGTGGTTGTGTGTTCATGACTATGTTCGTGCAGTAATCACGAACCATGTTCCAATGTGTTCATGTTCCCATAACCAACATTTTTCACGTCTTTTCTAAAGCCTAATCGTTAGCCATCTGTTACACGATAATTTGTAATGCATATCAGCGAACATAATTAATATAAGTATATGCAAGGAGGACTTCTACAGTAGTAGAAGTCCTTTTTGCATATACTTATATTAATTAATCTACAGTAGTAGAAGTCCTATAAAGCCCTGCTTATGTAACATTTCCATCTACAGATTACAGCATTAGGCTTCAGCAACAGACAATACATTTACATTTACATTTATGGCAGATGCTTTTTTCCAAAACGACTTACTTGTACAACTATCCAACTATTGTACATTACTAGTACAATAGTTGGAGAAGTCATACACCAGCAATTGTAAGCAAACAATATTCTAAATATATTGTAAATACACAAAACTAGAAAACCCAGTGCCAATAGAGAAATGTGTCCTACATGTGGGTAAAATGTTTGCATATGTGAAATCATACAGGTGCATAGATACAATATGTTCCCATGTTCCAATATCCATATGTTCCCCAGTTCAATTATTTTATCCTGGTGACCATAACCCTCCTTTTGTGTTACACGTTTCAATTTTATTTTGGAACAGGTATTCAGAACAAACTCGTTTGGATTGAGTTTGAGCCACAAAAGCATGCAGAATGTTTTATTGTTCCATACCATACTATTACAAACAAATGTGCTATATTGGATTTTACAGAACACAGAAGAGCATGTAGAAATAAGGAACATACTGTAAGACCCTTTGTCATGTTCCCATTATGTGCCATATAAATCTGGTCATCAGGGACCCTGGGAACAGAGGACGGACCCCTTTTCACAAGTGTATGTGTATGAGTAGGCATATGTGTTCATAGGTGTGGTGTAGTGGGTGGTCTTGTCTTGAGTGATGGATGCTTGTGGCGGGAAAGGGACTTTGCATGCATGTCCACACACAGACTAATAGCTTATTGAACGGCAGGAACTAGCAAGGATTAGAAACCGTCAAGTTAATGCATATAGCCCACTTGCCTCTATTGGTCTGTGTGTGTGTGTGTGCTTAATGTGCAGCCAGTATTCAGTCAATAACACACACAGGCTCTCATAAGTCTGCCAGACATATTGCCCTTGAATATTTTACTCATCAGTATGGATTTAGAAAGAAGGGGGGGAAAAGAGAGATAGAGGGAGACAATAGAAGATGGGTGAGACATGTTGACATGTTTTCTCAGCTACAGTAGTATTCACTTCATTGTGTCGCCATCGTGCCAGCCTACACACAAATGCTGGTTCTCTGTATAATTACAATGATCACTGTATGTACTCTAATAGTGTTTTGCTAAGAGCCCAAATATTAGAGGTGTAACAGTTCTGAGAACCGAGACCGAAATCGCGATATTAAATGTATGTTTGGAATATAACTTACTGCTTGTCATTAGACAATCAGCATCCAGGTAATTCAGTCGGTGCCGACAGCAATAAAGTACCTGTGTTTTATCCAACATGGTTCTTGTTCTGATTGGTTGACAGTGGTCCAATCACGTTTGAAAATCACCTTGAAAGTCTGTTGTTCTGACTAAAGGTGGTTTAGTCAGACGAGTTGTTTGACACCTGTTGGCATCGGAAACATTGGTTAGGCTAATACTGTACCATTGGCTAATACCTCACTTGTCTTCTTGTGTGATGTTATGTTTTCTAGGAGGAGCCCTTCGTCATGGTTTCAGAGAATGTTCTGGGAAAGCCAAAGAAGTACCAGGGGTTTTCGATCGATGTTCTGGATGCGCTGTCTAGCTATCTGGGCTTTAAGTATGAAATTTACGTGGCTCCTGACCACAAATATGGCAGCTTGCAGTCTGATGGACAGTGGAATGGACTGATGGGAGAACTAGTCTTCAAGGTGAAGAACAACACGAAATATTTCCATTTAGACACGCAAATGTCCACACACAACAAATACATTTTATGGTGAATTTAATTGGAACCACCCATGGCAGTTTTATAACCTCATGAGTCAGTAGAGAATGCAACACACTTAAAAACATTCCACACTTAAAAACACTCAACCATGTGCAAACAAATAAGAGTGCAGGCAGTCATGGGAAGCAGAAATCACTTGAGCTAACGAAGACAAGAGATTCCCAAGGGTTGAGTCACCATCTGGAATCCATTCTTTCTAGAAATCAAGCTACTTTAAAGTCATGTTTAAAGATCATTTAGTTATACTGAGGTCTTTAAATGAAAAGAAACACACCTACCCGCTAACCATGGAAGCGCACAGCCCTAAGTACACTTGCATGGTAGGTTACATGCTGTTACATGCTATAAACACTGTTTTCTAATATCTTCATGAACAACTTGTGTGTTTTTGAGGAAGCTAAAACTGCAGTTATAAAATTCACACACTCACAAATATAGTAACATCTTGTCTCCTCCTTTTATAATGGATCTCTAACAATTAGATTCCAGTGCATCCTTATTATTATTATTATTATGTGATTATCTGTCTTGAACACACACACACACACACTCATACATACAGCACACATACATGTACACATATTCAGAAGCTTACCTGAGCTTACCATGGTCTAAGCCAATACTGCACCCTCTTTTTTGTTAGTGACACATTTCTGCACATTTAAGCCCTTTGTTTTCTTATTCAGCTGTGAAATTAACGGATACTTGCCTACAGTTGATTGAATGTGTATGAGAATTATCAGTGTGTGTGAGTGTGTGTGTGTTTGTAATTATAATTTATGTATTGTATGTGCAAAATAATGTATGTTTTGTTAAAGGCCTCAGTAGACATGGCCTTACTTGCAGTTTCTCTGCAAGTCTGTGATGCTGTAGGTATGTCAAACACATGAGAGCATGTGTTTGACACATACATGTGCACACACACACACACACACGCACACGCACACAGTACAGTTGCTTCTTAAATAATTATTATAGCCCAAGCAGATGTCTGCAGCTGCTAGCCCGCGCTTTAATTAACTATAATCATCACTATATAATATAAATCCAGAATGTAATTTCTCATCATGGCTATTTTGAATTGTGTAAGCACTTTGTCTGCAAAATACTTTAATAGAGTTATTTGTTTTCCCATAAAGCTGCATTCATTAACGATTTCCCTTTGGCATTAGAATATAAAGAACCAAATATGGTCAGACAAAAATGCACCAGACAGTGCTGGTTGTTGTTTTATACTTGCAGCAAACTGTTATCTATAATCTGTTGTGGACTGTCAGTTATCGCATGTCCTCTATTTTGGCCCCTGCTGGGTTCATTCACCCTTCTATCGCGTGAAATGTTTGCTAATGGGAGAAATATAAGGAGGGAGACGAGATGTCTCTGTTCATGTTTTGAATTGCAATCCAGCGCAATCCAGACACGTGTGAAATTAATGACTGCATATTTAAAACCCCAGGTGCTTCACATTACAAAACATTAAGTCATTATTTTGAGAAGTTGCATTAAGTGTCCAACCCGCAACCACGTGCACGCTCACAAACTTTCTACTCTTACAAACAATGACGCAACACTGCGATGAACTGGACTGGCACTGCATTAGACTATCTTTGTGCTATTAAAGACGAGCTGTGAATGCTTCCATTGAAGTACAGCTGTAGTATCTTGCTGCTACACCATCCTGTATACCAGTGCTATTCAAAACAGGGGTCGGAACCCACCAAGGGGATGTTTTGTGGGAAATGTAAATAATAATAACATAATAATTAATTATTAACATAATTATAACCTAACTATTTTGACCCAAGGACAACAGGAGGGTTAACCCGCAAAATTGACCTGTAAAACCTAACCTCTAACCTAACCCTAGCCCCTTACACTAGGGCGTTATTTGTTATGATTGTTTAAATGTTCATATTATGTTGGTATTCATGCTTTATGCTGCAAAAGAGAAGCGTATAGGTGACTAATTACAGGGGTAAGTTTTGGCGGGGGGTCAAATGTTGGCACACCCCCGCTGTTCAGTGTTGCAGAACGCTTCACCCGACGTTTGTGTATCCCACCAGCGGGCCGACGTGGGCCTGTCCGCGCTGACCATCACGCCGGAGCGCGAGAGCGCGGTGGACTTCACCACGCGCTACATGGACTACTCCGTGGGGGTGCTCCTGCGCAAGGCGGAGCGCACCGTGGACATGTTCGCCTGCCTGGCGCCCTTCGACCTGTCGCTGTGGGCGTGCATCGCCGGCACCGTGCTTCTGGTGGGCATCCTGGTGTACCTGCTCAACTGGTTCAACCCGCCCCGGCTGCCCATGGGCTCCGTGTCCTCCACCACGCTCTACAACTCCATGTGGTTCGTCTATGGCTCCTTCGTGCAGCAGGGTGAGTGATGGGGGAGGCGGTGTGTGTGTGTGTGGGGGGGGGGAGGGTAGTGACAGCCTGGTCTGACGACGCCCAACATTCAGTTGGTGGATAGAGTCTGGACACGCGCCGTTGAGAAGCGTTGGTGGTCTTTGCCTCCTACTGGCCGTAGTACTGGTGCATTTTCAAACTACTGGACAGCCTTTACATAATCGTTTGTAATCGATTCATCGAGCTCTGCCGCCATTTTGAAACACACGCTGGACTTCACCGTCATCCTGAGTGGTCCGCCAGCAGGGTGGCTGTGCAGGAGCTAAGGCAAACAGGGTTTCTGGACTATAATCTCAGCAAAGATTTGGCTGAGAGCAATAGTCGGGCAGAGCATGGCTAGGGATGACCGGGCCGGGGTTTACAAAAGCCCCCTCGGCGGTAAAACAAAACTCTGGGTTTGGCGTCACCACCACATGGTTGGTCTACAGCTCCTGGAACGCTATACGTTGGCTTTCAAAGTCATGTTGCGGGGTGTGAATTGACCTTTTGTGTTTGAGCACAAGAAAAGCAAATGAGAAGAGAATAGAAAGAGAGATGCTGCTCCATGCTGAGAGAGTGGGGGATAATGGCCTCATTGTGGCCATCTGTCCGAGACCGTCCGGAATCCATTTGGCTGTGCTCGGGTGCGGAGATCAGACAATTGACTGTTAGGGGAGGGATTAAGGTTTAATCAGTCCAGGGATGGAGCCCTGGGACTCGGTGACAGGGAGAGTAAAGGGCAATGGGAAAAAGGGGTTGGTTCATTTTAATGACATTGAATGGGACAGTGTGTGTTTGTGTGTACTCTGTGTGTGTGTGTGTGTGTACCTGCCTTTGCAAACATCTGTGTGCCTGTACTGTATGTGCCAGTGCATGCTTGGGTATATCAGAGAGGTAGAGCAGAAGAGAATTAGCAGGACCTACAGTGCAGCAGTGATGGAATATACTTAATGCACTAGTCTGCACATCTATTCATCTTTGCTTGTGGTACGAGACAGGATAAACGGGCGTGGCCCATAGAGCCACAATACAATGAGCCCAGTTATAGTGACATTCTAGAACATGTTACTCTTTTTAATTATGCATTAATTATTTTCCGTTCAGGAGCCATGAAGTTGTGTGTGAAATACTTGAGGCCATCAATAGGCAGCTGATGAGCTTTCCGCCATTCGGTAAATAATCCTCCATCTTGTGTTGCGGCTAATGTTGGTAATGAAGATGATGATACATGCTAATTGCTATTTGATATTCACAATCGCTTCTCTGTAATTAAGATTTTAGGCATAGCATCATTAGAGAGAGGGAAAAAAAGGGCATCAAATGATTCAAGAGTGGGATTGTGGGATTGTGGGATTGTGTTGTCAATGTGTGTGTGTGTGCGCCTTACTGTCTGCCCTCTTGTCTGTCTTCCCTTCTGGATCAGTCAGGCACCAAAGGAACTATTGTGTGTTTTCCACCCATCTCACTCAGTGGCCCTCTGTTTGTTTGGGTGTGTGTGTGTGAGTGAGTGAGAGAGAGATGGACGAGAGAAATAAGCACAGGGACACTCTTTGGTTCAAAGATCTCCTCGTCTCCCCTTGATACTCCTGAGGGCCACATCAAAGCCATGTCAGATACCCACAGGGAGGCCCCCAGCACCATACAGGCATACATACATCAGGGCCTCAGCAAGGGGAGGGATGTACCAACATGGAGGTGAGGTTCCTATAGAGCTCTCCCACTGCCTCCCTAGAGAAGTTTCTGCTTCAGTAGGCACAGCGGCACAAAAAATGGGGGGTTGGGAACCCGACTGGTCACGGGAGAATTTGAACATTCTGAGATAAATATATTTTACGGCTAGTTTTTGGCTCAAAACCCACAAGCCTGTAGCTGTGGTTGACTGATGACACATACTGTAGGTTATTCATAAAATGGCTGCATAAAATGCAATCAGCCATGTAACATTATGAATACATATTAGTGGTTGGATTGCTGGGCTGTAATTTGGGTGAACTGGAGACCAGGTTGGAACACTATGATTTAGATTATTGTGCGCAGCTGGAAATACAATTGTAGCTTCACATTTAAAATGAAAGGACTTTAAAGCTTACTTATAAGCAATACACATGCAGAATATAGTACTGTATTGTAGCAACATACATTAGCTAATACTGTACATATTTTAGAAAGGCTTGTTTGTAAATAATACATATTATTTTGTATATTGTAAATTTCAAGGTGATGAGCAAGTTTATAATATTAGCAACAGTACATAATGCACAGTAGCTGTTAACTCTCCATTTGCTGTTAGCTGATTTCAGTTTTTTAAATCATATATACAACATGCCTTGTATAATATGTATATTATAAAAGTTAAATATGATTAAAATATCTGAATGTGAAGTTACACAGATAAATGCAGTGGTGAGCAAAGTTAGTGGTTCACAGAAAGTGCAATGTGTGTGTGAGAGATACTATGCTGTTCAAACTAACCTCTATTCTCCTTTATTCACCTTTTGTGACGTTCTTCTCTTGGACGCAAAGCTGCACTACTGTGGGAGGAAAGCTGAAGCCGCTACTTGCAACAAATGGACTGTGAACTCCGTAATTGAATTGTGCAAAGATGCAAAGAGAGATGGCAGTTAGAGGGACTATCTATGTTGAAAAATAACCTGAGAAATAACCTGTCTAGGAGACAGAGAGGCAGTGTCAGTCAGACCTCCGAGCACAGAGTTTGAAAGAGTGAGTCAGGCTGAGCAGAGAAATTAACTTTGAGTCACCTGTTGATAGTTTCTGTCATTTTCATTTTTTCCATCTTTCTTGCTCTAGCTATTTCTCATCAGTGTAAATGACTTTGGCCGTGACACTTTTCACATCTTTATGTCGCTTTTATTTTTTATCTTGAGGCTTTTAGACATACTGTAGCCATACTTACATAGTACTGTAAGGGTAAGGGAAACCTCTGGTGTCTCTGTCTTTCACTGTGGACTAATTAATGTCTTTGTCAGCGTGAGAAGATTATGTGTTATAGTGTATTCCTGTGTGTGTGTTTGTGTACAGTCTGTGTGTGTGTGTGTGTGTGTTCTCAGCATGCGGTAGTGTTATCAGCATGACTCTGACTACCATCTCTCAATTAGCACAAACTCTGTAGGAGATCAACACTCTCCCTGTCGCAGTTATTAGCACTGCAATATACACTATATATATAAACAACTAATGTGCATGCATGCACACACACACACACACACAAGCAACCTCTTCTTCTGGTCCTCTAAACCCCACCCACCCTCACCTCGCTCTCTCTCTGACAACTGTCTTCTCAGGCTCACATCATCCCTGCTGTGTGTACTGTATGTGTTTCACAGCCATCTTGAGGCCAAAATCCAATATGCTGGTGAAAACACCATCTGCATGCTGTAAGACCAGGCAGAGGTAAACGTTGGTCTTTAGATGATAAGGGGTGGGAGGGCTTCAACATGTTCATTCTGACTGATGGTCAGGTAAGACGAGCAGGGCTCATCCAGAGGTTAGACGAACACAGCTAGAAAAATAATGCAGTTTAGGTGGCGCAGTCAAAAAAACTGAAATACAGTTTGTCCTCATCTGGACAAACACACACAAATAGTCCGATTTTTTTTTTCTTCTGTATTGTTCCTCGTTTTCACTTGTCAGGGCAACATTTTAAAGGCTGCTGTGACGCTTGTGTGCAAGGCGAGGACTTGCTGTATTTTTAGCTTCAGAGCCACTCTCCCAGCTTATCTCCCTCTGTCACGCCTTCACCCTAGCATTTCTCCTCAAAAGCCTCCCGTTTTTGGACTCTCTCTCTCTCTCACTCTCTCTCTCGCTCTCTCTCAATCTCTCTCTCTCTCGCGACAAATGCTGCTATCCTGATGCCTTTACTAGTGAGAGGGCGCCATAATCACCACTGTTGCCTCATAACATCAAAACAAAGAAAGCAGTGATCTGTGACCATATGGGCCTGACATAATGTGTCTTGTCATCAGATAATAGTGCAGTATTTATTTGCTGTATTTTCTTTGAAGTTCTCTTCAAAAAATGAAAATATACACCTTTTTGTACATATTTTCACATTGACAGCTTTCTGGTCCTACACACTGCAGGGGGTCGTACTGTACATACAGGCATAACAAGTGATCAAATAGATAGGCCATTATAGTTTGAGCACTTCCATCCTTTATATTGTTGGAGAGTTCTGCAAACATGATGGGCTTTCTGTTTCCTGCCACAGATCTACAGTACATGCATCCCACGTTAAATCATAGCTTGCACATGGTAAGGTCAGCTTCAATGCAGTCCAAGTTCAAATAGCTTGAACTCTGCGCAGATCACTACAGTGAGAGTGGGGGACAGTGAGGCGGGCTTGTAAAACTTAATGTTTGTATTTAACACATTTTCTAGGTCTCAGTGGAAGATATTTGCATGTTTGTAAACAGGAATACATCGCCACATTATCACATTGTTTGCTAAATGTATTTTTTATCATTTCTATTCTCAGATCTAATAAATAACTAATAACTAACTTGTGTTGGCCACTCACATTAAACAAAACATTTATGGCATTTGGCAGACGCTTTTATCCAGAGCGACTTACAGTACATGTACTGTAGTACATTTGTCATATAGTTGGACATTCACAAACCGATGGTGCAAGCCATGCAAGGAGCACCTAACCACTGGGATCAATTGGGGTTAGATGCCCAAGGATGCTTGCAGGTAAACCAGCAACTCTGGGGCTTGAACACACAACCTTCCAGCTGACAAACCCAGACCACTAGACCACCCTACACCCAAAAATTTTGTTTTTATCAAAAGCATACTGTATTAGCCATCTTATAAATAATAACGGATCTTAAAAATGTCTTTATGAACTATAGTGACAAGATTAAAATAATCTTTCATGCATTCATACTGTACACATGTCAGCGTATAGTCAAGTTGCACAAACATCACCATCTCCTGCTTAATTGCAGTAAATGTCACACTTACAGTAGCTAAAGATCAAGCATACGAGATCAAAATGGGGACATTAAGAGTGACATGGCTCTGAATAACCTCAAAATATGTCTTGTTCATTTGCATTTATTACTGTTTTAAATATGAACATGGGCAGGCCAAAATATTAACAAAACTTTTGTTTGTATTCTGTTTATATAATGTGTTATTTCATTAAGCCATATTCTAATAGTGATGAGTCAGTAGGGCGTCTTCAATCCAGAGTAAAAAATATTTAGTTTGATATAATAAAACTCATATTGGCTTGCAGCTTCTGAAAATGCAGACAGTGTATTTGAAATGAAACCTCCCTGTCCAGAAACCTTAATCTAAACCTAAATCTGGACAGTGTTTATTGTAGGGGTGTTTTTTAAGAAATATTTGGCATTATTATGCCAAGCATGTCTCTTTGGTCGAACATGCAATAATCCTATGAGGACTTGCAGCTTATGCAGTGCTGGAATACAACAAAATGCATTTAGAGAGAGAGAGGGGGAATATAATAGAAAATGGGTTAGTTAGAAGTGCGTGGGCGAGCATAGTTCTGCTTGCGTTGTTATTGTTGAGTCTGTTATGTCCTTCTGAGGAGCTGGCAATATAGACACAGAAATAAATCTGGCTCAAGTAGCCACAGTGGTCAAGAAAGACGAGAACACAGGAACATTGTGTTGTTCCTTCATAACAAGGTACGATGCGCTGTGCCCTCTACTGACCCCACTTCATCTCTCTTTCTCTCTCTCACGCTCCCCGTCTTTCTCTCTCTCTGCCCATCTTCTCTCATTTGCCCTCGCTTTATCTGAGACTTGTTATATCTGCATCCATCATGGCACAGTGAGATGGGGCATTAACGGGAGGTGATGAGGGCTTAATGCTCCGGCTCATTCCAATGTAGCGGGCATCGCTGCTTGCCAGGCGCCGTAATGGAGAGAGAATGGGAAGAAAATTCAAATTGAAACGAGTGTGTGTGATTACGAGCGAAGGGCGAGGGAATATGAAGGCGATGTGTACACCAGAGCGGTGCGTGTTAATGTTGCGCTGTGTGTATGTGGCAAGGGGGGCAGAACGGCGGGTAACCGCAAGAATGGTGAAAATCATGTTAGTCGTCTCTGGAGAGAAGGAGAAGGGCCAGGAGTAAACGTTATTAAGCGTCAGAGCATATGGAGAGGGCATGCCGTTTTCACTTTTACAATTTATAACATTTTCACTCTGATGTATGTTATTTTGTTTTTCTAAAACAATTCTAATCTCTAGAGAGGAAGGCCACTTCACCGGCAAATTCAATTATCCCGCAACACAATTATGCACCCTAATTAAACAAACCGCGGCTCCCGCCAGTCACAACACATATTGGCTTTATCATTCTTCTTAACCGCATTTGAATAATAACTGTCATTTGGACGTAACGGCGTCCTAGCAGAAATTCTGCCGAAATAATTGAACGTCGCCGCGGAGACAAACAAAGGGGAGCCTCGGGAGGTCCGTTAATGACAGGGTGGGGACAGGAACCGGTACGAATAAAACAACATGGAGGAGCGGTCCTGGCGAGAGCAGGAAAGTTCGTTTGGGGAGACGTGTAAAAACGAGGTGTCAAGAGAGAGGAGGAGAGAGAGACAGAGAGGGAGGGAGGGAGGCTGTCATCCATCGCTCATGTTTACTCTGCTTGTTTTGTTTCTTTCTCTTCTGTGGGGATGGGGGCGAAGAGTTGAGGGCTGGGCTGTTTTCTTTCCAGCAGAAAAGACAACGGTGATAGACGACGTATACACTGTAGTTGTGTGTCAGTTTGCAACTTATATAGGAACAAGTGCGTGCATTATATGTTAACTATGAATGTTATTATACAGATGCAGTGTATGCCTATCAGAGATGTTCACACACACACGCTCACACACAGATGGCGATAGACAAGCCAGGCACCTGCCAGGAATAAACACAGGCACCGCATGATGATGAAATGAGTTATGAAAATAAAACCAGTGGGTTTCTGGAGAGTGAAGGCCGAGAGACAAAGAGTGTGTGTGAGAGAGACAGCCATTGGTTTCTCAGGGGTGGTGGTGGTGGTAGTGTGTGTGTGTGTGTGTGTGTGATGGGATGGGGGGAGGGTGACAGAGAGGGATGAAGGGTTTGAAAGATTGAGAATGACACCATTTAAATTGAATATGAGCATCTCAGACGCAATCATCGCCAAGTCAAGCATGGTTATAGGCGCGCGTGTGTGCGTGTGCCCACACACACATGCTGGATGGGAAATTGCTGAAAGAGCCATATGTCAGAAGTTCCACTCTGAAAGTCAGATATAGCGTTATTGGTTTGATAGAACAAGTCACAGTCTGCATGCACTCACTGATAATGACAGTGTGTGTGTGTGTGTGTGTGTGTGTGTGTGTGTGTGTGTGTGAGAGAGAGAGAGAGAGAGAGAGAGAGAGAGAG
>JAODUG010056952.1:0-14881 GCA_027564795.1 Aphredoderus sayanus
AGGTTTAGTGCCCTCTATCTGCCACAAAGAGCTAGTGATTTGGGTCATTTTGACCCAGAGGACATCACAAGGGTTAATAAACTCCATATTACCTCACTTTGCTAACACAGGGAATGTATATAGGCCTACAAGATGTCATGCATTTAGGACCTGAAGTTTTCCACTTAACTGGCCTTTCTTGCTGCAAAGCCATCCTTCACATCATCATATGGAATATACAGTAGAAGGCCTTTGAGGTTAATACTAATTACAGACAGATAACCGTCACATTCTTGAGACATGGTCAAACGTAGGTATGTTTTGATGAGTTTTAATTTAGAAAAACTTGACTCTGCTGAAGCTACAGTACTGTAATAGAGTTACAGCAATCCAGAGAGCAATCCAGAAATTGGGGTAAATTTAGCTAGAACTCACTTGCACAGCGCATTTTGTTTGTAGAATTTGTTCGGTTCAACATGCAATTTAATTGGATACACTTGGGAAATTGCCTCCCCCTCTTCATGCCGCCCTAGGCGGCTGCCTATGTCACCTATAGTAAGGGCCGGCACTGCGTATATGTAGAAATAAAATAAAAGTAATCATATGCAGCTTTCAGATCACATTCAATCAAGAAAATAATATGCATTGCTTACCAATTCTTCTCACACTCCTTACACAGACCAAAAGCTTTATTAGAGTGAAGGGCAGAGTGCAGATGAGTACCTACAGGCTTCGTTCCCGTGAGCTCCATCTTACAGATGATTTTCTGGACCATGTAAAGATCCTTCCTCTACAGTATGAGAAGGGCATGTATTTTGCCTTTCTGGAAGACTACGGAACTCACTATACCAGGAATGGGATATCTGGTGGCGAATATGACCTGGTTTACGTTCTGAACCAGGACACCATCAAAGAGAAAAGTATGTGGAGTTCAAAATTATTCATTCATTCATTCATTATTCATTATTATATTGTTTATTTTTTGTCTATGAGAATTCATGTTTTCCAACATAAGATATATCACATTTAACCATCATGTCTCATGGTGTAAAACAATTTAAATGTTTTGCAGAATATACAGAGAGGGATATTCAAAAATGCATCAAAGGAGGCATCACTGGAGAAATTGCTGTTGATCCTTTTGGGAGTGCGGGTGGTCACATTGACCCCAGCAAATGTGACCATGTTAAATATACCAATTCAGGTCTGTTCCCTCTTCATTAATTAATGCCAGATGACAATTTCTTTTAATGGAAATGCAACCTTTAATATTGTAAATAATATGACTACGACTACTAAGACTATTGGTACTACTAAACTATTTGTATAGCGCCTGTGTTTATTGTGTTTTCAGAGAAGGATAAAATGGTAAGCAAATATATAGAAAGAAATAGGAAACAAGATTTTACAATACATGTTAAAAAGCAGGGGTAAAATAAAAACAAGATACCCCATCCCTGGAGTTCCAACTACATGTGAGGCAGTAGGTTTATTCTTCGCACAAACAACAAATACCTGTGAAACAATGTGGGCACAAGTGGGCACCTTGCAGAAAAAGTGAAAATGATAAAAAGAACCATAACATAAAATGATCAATATTGATTTAGAATCAACATATTCCAATGAGAACTTTACCATAAGCGCATGAGTGCAAAGCTAGTATAATTTAATGTTTAGCTTTCTTTAAAAGATGTTAAGAGAGCTGGCTCCCCTGATATAATACTTCATTATTTAAAACATATTACTTCACAACTAATACTACATACTAAATGAGAAATGTATGAGCAAATAGCCTACTCATTTGCAGATGCGAAAGAGGGCAAAGCGCTGGTGGATAAAGTGATTACTTCAGTCAAGGGAGGAGACCTGGCCAGTGCAGTTGCTATGAGGGCCATGTTAAACAAGGACGGAACCATGGACATCGCCACTATTCAGAGCTGGGCCCGGTCCATAGCTGAGGGCCCTGCTCTCCTTCACAGTGAAGTATAAACAATCTACTGGTTTTCCGTTTTCATTTTTGTGACTGTCATGATGCAAGAAAAAGCTCATCTTCTACTGTACCAAATGAAAATGATTATCTGCAGTGTTCAGGGTAGGAGATGTTGGGTGATTGACTTCCAGCCCTAAGGTTCTTAATTCCATCCCCGACATGATTGGCCTACCTGAAAACATTCTTGTGCAAGCTGTTTAACCCCTACCCCATCCTTAATCCTCATAATTATACTCACTTTACTGTAAATTGCTTTGGATATTTGTTATTGTTTGCATTAAGACCCTTGTCAGAGGCATCTTGATAAATAAAAGATGAACATAACACTGTTATTATTGGTTAGGTGAAGACACAATGTTCTAATTTGGTGAAAGAGACATAACTTAAGTTTTGCTTCAGATGGACAACATTTAAAGTGGAAACGTGTAATGGAAGACTATCTAAACATTTTCCATTGTGAAATCTTGAGATATTTGAAACCCACAATGGATGTCAATCTATTTATGTAAGACCAAGTCAGTTATGTCATATATTTCAATACAGTATGTTTTCTTTTTCCTGACAGCCAGAGCCCATTTACGTATTAATCCCACTGGATATGCCTGATGCTAACACCAGGGTAGCCAACCTGAAGCAGGGCATAGCAGACTATGTGGCAGAGTATAGCCTGTGCAAGTGTAAGCCCTGTCATAATGGAGCCACCCTTGCCCTTGTGGACGGAAAGTGCATTTGCTTGTGTTCTCAGCTATATGAAGGCTTGGCCTGCCAGACTCTCAGGTCGGAAAAAGCTGCCAATCCCGGTAAGAAAAACACATGTGACACTCTATTGCCCTGATAATCTCTCATTTAAAATTGATATTTTTGTGGAATGAATGACTGTCGGTGGTAATCTACAGTGCCTGGGACTGAGCCAGCTCCTGTTACCCAGGAGGGGAACTGGTCATGTTGGTCATCTTGGTCAGTGTGTTCTGGCAGCAGACGCGCCAGGAGGCGCTACTGCAACACCGAGGGACTCACTGGTGCCACCTGCAGGGGACAAACTGATGATGAAGAACATTGCTGACGAGCCACAATACTACCATGTACTGAGGGCATGATGTTGTCATCTCTTGTGTAACCTTGTATGCAATAAAAGAGAGGATTTCTGTAGAGTGCCATTTTCAGGTCTACCAATTCCCTGGGAAAATGTAGATTTGATAATGTTATGTGTAATTGTAAGATGTGGGTGAATTGGGTAAATGTGGGTGAATATTAGTATTGGCCCCCCACCTTCAAGCAGGTAACTGTTGTAAATAATAGTTCAAGAAGGGCTATATAAATCAAATAAAGCTTTGCAACCTCAGCAATCTACAACTTTTTTACAGTTCAGAAATCAAATGTAAAACGCATTTTTGTTAACAGCCCAATCAGCCACTTCTTCACTGCTGTAGCTTTGGTGAGTATTACACAACGCAGCGGTTATCAACAATCACAGCCTCACTTATACAGCTCTGGCCTTCAGTTTGTATCCCTGACAGGTACTGTACCAGTGTCTAGTCTCAATCAACATGGCGGGTAGGGGTTTTCCTTCTCACCAACAACTGAACACAAGTTTAATTTTGAATGTAAAATGTATCTGGGCTGCAGCTCAGCCCTCCTCCATTTGCCCCTAGCGTACTAACATTTCTATTTTATAGCAGAGTTTACTAGATACAAGTCTGTTCTATCATACGTGAAAAGTACACTGTAGTTTCTTTTTCCTGATAATTTAAAATAACTTATGAATGCCATTCCAATGCTGTTTTTAGGTTCATACTCCACACTATTGTATGGCTGACTTCTTATACTGTATTAGTGTGGAGTGAAGCAGTAGTATTAATGGTCTAATAAGTCATTTTTAAAACATGGCCACATTCCAGCTAGCTGTGCAAAATAAATGAGAACCAGATGAGGGTGATCTTACTTGGGAAAGCATTAGTACAAGGACAAAATCACATTGACAAATTAAGGTGTCTTTTTGTTTGTTTCTTACAAATTTTACATGAAAATATTACTCAAAAATGAATTTCTCATTCTGGTATTCACCATAAATTAATTCCTCAGTTGGGGTAGGTGCATTATAATTAACCATGGACTTTTTGTTTCTTAAAAACATACTGTAATTCTAATGTGTTTCTGCAAACAGGAAAACCTTGAGAATGCAAAACAAGTGTAGATGGCGATAAGCTTTGTAGTAAATGGAAGAGAATAGTAAAATATTGTTCCAGACCAGGACAGATGGATTATTATATAACATCAGCACGAAGACTTCATGTTGAAGTTAAAAAGATTCTGTATATGTTTAACAAACATTATGCATTGCTTTAGGCTAAAAGGGGTTCAAATAAATAAAATAATTGACTCAATAGCAGAATTGAAGCTGCTATGTAAAGTAGAGTGCAAGGTCCAAAGTACCGTAAATAGTCCTCTCCCCTGATTTCTAGTTTTTCTGATACTTCAAAACATTTCAAAATGTTTTATAGAGAGAGAGGCATGAAACTGAAGATGGCAGGGTGGGGGTTGATAAGTGCGTACCTAATAGCATTGCTGCTGGGAGTGGTGGCCCCTCGCCTTCAGGGTGTCAAGATAATGGAGTAAACGCAGGTTCCTTTTGAGCTCCAGGGAAACCCCATTCACTCCAGATACTGACCCAGCCTCGACCCGTTATCGTAGGCTAAAATGCTTTGTTCTTGCGTCACAGTAATGGTTAGCACAAAATAATGAACCCCTCTTCCCCGATAGACTGCCCAGTTCTGTGTTTGCTGATGGTTTCTTACATGATGTTATGAGTCACTCAACATTTGATTACAGGAATACACTTTATTTCTGCAGTGTTAATATGGAAATGCAAAATTATACATACTACCTATAACATATTCCAACCTAATATGTTAAACTCAAAGGTTATACTCTCCTCTCCATTGATTATGACTATTTTATGATGCATATGATGTCGACAAATGATTAGAGAAAAATACAATTACTGTAAAGATTCAACTGCATTTCTTCAACTTAATGTAAGAACCTCCAACTCAAAAAATCATGTGGTACAAGAGAATGAATTCTAAGTTTGCTTTAAAAAATGGTAAGTCATTGTGGCCTCTTCTGATAAACACATACTCCTGGCTTGGAGTAAAGAAGAGGTATGGGCAGTTTCTTTAGGAAGAGTCCCTGAATGGTGTGAAAAGAGACCCCTCTTTCTTGTGAACGTCTGGACACAGTTGGAGCTGCGCCTTCCCCACTTCCCAGGGTCACCAAAGGCATTGATGTTTTCGAGTGTTGCCACGGAAGATTAGTCCACACAGCTGTCCCAGCACCGTGGAAATGAAGTTATGCCTCTTGTCAGCAATGTTTTGTGAGACCTCCCCCACATCCCCTTCTTCCTAACCCATAGGCATTGCTTGTTCTTTTCAAAATGTACTCACCTCCTCGTAGGCTGGGCCAAAAGAAGAGAAACACCACATGAAGAACCGCTTTACCCATTAAACATTGGATAAATGTATGAGATGGTGCTGGAAAAAAGTATGTTGGTCAACTTAAATTATGTATATTACCCTGCTACCGAACAAAGCTCAAATGCACTGCACATTTCTAAAAGTTATAAAGTACACTTCCTTAACCTAAGGCAAGTGTAAGCCTGAGGAGATTGTTTTGATTAGGTCTGTTTTGATTGTTGTATTTAATTATCTTGGACTGCATGAGTGTTTAGCAGCAACAATAAATAATTTGTTGTGTGGCTTTGGTGAATATTCCCAGCGGGTCTCTCTGTGAAATAGAAAACAATGAAACCCCGTCACTGACCCTAACGCTTAACCCCAGATACCCCCACTCCCCTCCATTGTCCTCCATCATAAATCAGCCCCTCCCCCACCACAGACTGTTTGCACCTCTCCTAGAGGGTGACCCCTCTTGCTATGCACACCACATTATGTGGCCTATAGCGTTCATTCACTCCACTCTTAAAATGACTTTGTTTAATTTTGTCAAACTACACCATCTCTCCAGTTCAACGGTACAGTATGTTGCGTGGCCAAAATGTGTAACTGCAGAAGCCATTTCTTATTTGTGCAAATTGTGACAAGTGTACATTTTCTTCCTTTTCACCTCCTTCGTGTTCATTTTGTAGGGCAACAAAGTAGCTAAATAATAAGTGAGCTTAATGTTCTAATTAGAGGTTTGGAAGGCCACTGGCCGTGGGGATTAAGAAGTAACACTGGTAACAAAACAACAAAATGAAATAAGACTTGTGGTTTTGATGGGAGGGTGACTGGTTGGTGGAGGGCTTTGTGTGTGTTTGTTTGAGTTATGATGAAGCCATTTTAATGAGGCTGTGGTCCATGTTGATCCTTCTCTGTTTCAGCATGGGAAAAGCAAAACAACTCGTCCTTTCGTTTCCAAAAGTTAATTGGACAAAGGGCAGTGGATGGTCCGGAGAGCCTGAATGACTCTCATTACATCATTATCCCCAACAATCCCAATAACATGCCCCATACAATGAAAGCCCAAGCATGCATTTTGACACACATTGACAATGATGTCATCATTATTTGAAGTGATCCTTCAAAATCAAGTGGGGAAAAGAAAAAGAAACCACTAACTTTCTATGGTATCCTACATCTCCCCCTTCCTACATGTGTGTGAATGAATTGCCTGTTGTCTTTGTCCTTGATTCAAGTGCCACTTGACTTGTTCTCTAATCAATAGGATGCGCTCATCCTATTGATCTCATGTTCTTGCTTATTTCTTACTGTTTTTTAACAGCAACAGGAAGCATTGCCATTTATCTGATACTGTTATCTAAAATTAGAGTACAGTTACAAGTTTTAAGGATCAAAGATCAGTGATTGTATGCTATTACACTTTTTGTTCAACACTGAATTCTGAGAATATCTACCCCCGTTCTGTGTGCTTGCTGAATCCAGTGTTTCTACCCAGCCCTGGCTCTATAAATGGGAAGTGGTACAGACCGCACCACACATTATCCTAGCCTTGGAAATGTGGGGGGAGGAGCCCCACATTCGATTTTTCAAAATATAGCCTAATATATCTGTATATAGATACATTGTATTAAATAAAATAGCAGCTTTTTTCAGGTATTGCTTAGCCATCCCACATTAGACGTGATTTACTCTTCTGACCTCTTTTGTTTGGGAAAGTAATAGGTGCATGTTGCACCTATTCATGTCAATGATATATGTATTAATCGTAATTCATTTATTAACCTCTGGACTTTTATAGCGCATATCCTATCACACAGTGATAAACATTTTGGCTATGCTATCTGCCTGTTCCAAACACCATGAAATACACACTGGTCAAATCATGTTTTTGAATTTTATATTTTAGAAAAGAAAGACACATTGTTTTCTATACTTATCCAGCACTGGATATCACTCAAATCAAATGCCAAACGTTTCTATACTTGGTAGGAACCCTGACACAAGGTACAGAATTAGTCAATGCCGAAGTCATAGTTTATATATGTAGAAAGTTATGGAAGAAGTCGCCGCATACCAAATAAATACCACATGTCACATATTTATTTCATGGTTTGTATGGCCACTTAATATCTTCAGTGAGCCAAAACAAACGTGTTCCCTTTCCTCTGTGTCTGTGTGAAGACCACTAACAAACCCATGGGGTGAGAAAAAATAAACTAAACAGATCTGTCCTTGCTCAATGTGTGCTTCAACAGCCCCATGGGGAGGAGACTCTCTCTCTATGTTTGAACAGTTTACAGGAATTAACAGCTTATACCTTTACAAAAACATTCGCGTTTACAAAGTCAAGTGTATAATTTCCACTGAACCTTTTTTTTCTACACATTCGCATTAGGATTACAACCAATTTTAGTGGCTCACATAAACATTGATTTTAATGTGTGGCTGTAGAGAAAGTCTTGGCACAGCTGTCAATAAGCACCATAATGAAGAATGTATATGAATGGAGAAAATATATAAACAAATATTATTGAGAGGCACTTTAATACCAGACAAATGTCTTTCTATTGCTGCAAATACATTTAAGAGTGAGGCATTGACTATATTTTCTTTACAGTGCAAATTACTTAGCAATAACAAACACAAAACAATTCATAGATTATACTGTACAATTTGATTTTACATAGACATACAAAAATAACATCATGTATTTCCTTCAAGTTTACTTAATATACATTTGTATATACTTTTAAGGTTGAATATTGAAACTTATTTGTACTGACCTTATCCACACCACACTAGTTTAAGTACTGCCCATTTAGCCTATGACTGATGTGCAAATCTTTAAAGAAAAAAATGTTAGTAGAAACATTTTCGCAATTGACAATTAGCGATTATAAACAAATGAATGTGATTGTATGGTCAGGAAGATTCTAAGTATAACATTGTTAGTGTTGTGTATGTGTGTGTTAACTGCAGCTGTTGTACATAATTGAAAACAGGATAACAATCAAAGACAAAGGCCGACTGGTAGCAGCTTTTCAGATAATTTTGCTTAGAACCAAGATGGTGGTCACGATATTAAGAAAACCCTTACACAGCGGTGGACCGCTAGAACTGCCCACGTGTGGATCATCCTCCGGGTCAAAATAATAATCTTCAGAGTCCTCTTCAGAATCTGAAAAGCCACTACCTACAAACATGTCATTTGCACCAAAGCAAAACGTTTTCATGCTTATTTTAATGTATTCGCATATGTTTCTTTCTGTGCCATCGCACACACAAGTGTCTAGTTGTTGAGCTTTGGGTATGGAGCGCATACTGGCGATAACTTTCCTACATCCCTCTGAACAGCGCTCCCCTCCAAAAAGTTTACGGCAATGAAACAGATAATCCCGCATTGCTGAGCTGCAATGCAAGTCTGTCTCGCACTGTCGACGGGCTTCTGTACAGCCCATGTTGCTTGTTCTAGGTAGACACGGTTCTATGGCTTGTTTGGTGCTCCTACAAACCGGATCCGAAGCGCAGTCGCAGTCCTCCAGCGCTGACCCACTTTCAGTGAGGTTGAGTTGAATGAGGGAGGATATACAATGACTGGGGCATTTTTTTCTATCTCCGTTGAGCACCGTAGCACATGCATACATGTATTGATCGTATGCAAAATGGCATTCGGGCTCTCCATGACACTTCATGATGGCTTGCCAGCAGACCAAGCGACGACCATGGCAACCCACACAGAGACCGAGGAATATGATGAACAGGCCGTTTAATAACAAATCCCATTTCTTCGTTCGTTCCATCAACCTGGCCAAATTTGCCATTTCCGCGGAGAATGAAACACAGAATGTCCAGACTTCAGCATAAGGACTGCAATAATCCCTTTGTAAAGTCAGAAGTATCTATTATCCACATCCATCGGTCGGCTACATCTCTCTTCATTGTGAAAAGTTGCCTTCCTGTTTCTTGCTGGCTTCCCCCCATTCGCAACGTCTTTTCGAGAGAGGTAAAACAAAAGATAGTAGTGTTCTTTGTCAAACAACTGATGCTGTTCGACAACCCATCTCCCAACGTCGCCACGCTCAAGATCTAGTAGAACTGAAGAAGATCTGGAGTGACGAACTAATTCTCCGAGGTTAATGCAACGCCCCCGTCCTATTGGTCAAACCAACTGTTGTGATGTTGTCGTAACGCGCGCACGTCACTTAAACCTTACTACAATGCTAAACAAATATATAAAACAAAATGGATTTTTCATTACTGCAGTAAGTAAACACAAAATGTATACGTTCAGGGATTAATATAGCTATTCCAATGGTGCAATAAAATACAACAAACTGTTTGTAATTATATCTGTGGACAATGAAAATGTTGTAGGACAATGTTATTGCATGCAGATTCCTGAATTAGGCTGCCCTTCGATGATCAATACAGTAGGCTAGTAAAAAATACAAATAAATAATAAATATAAAGTAGGCTAGGCTGTAACTGTAATAGCAAACCACTCTCAGTGGCATAATAGTAGCATATAGTGTGTTGTTATTTGGAGATATAAGATAACATTTACCCTTGTATCACACCTTCCACTCTATGGCAGAGTTAAGTATTTACACAAGTAATAAAGTGCAGTGCTGTGTAACAAGATATTCCCAAGTACTGCACAAGCACACATTGACATGACAGCTCAGAGTTTCAGTAGATAGTCTCCAGACATGGTGGGGAGTGGGCTATGGTCTAAACAAAGCCTTCACATAAAAAGAGGAAACAAAAACACATTGACTTATAAACTATGTTTATCAGTGTTACATCCTGACACAATAGCTTTAAATTAAGAGAATACCAAGCACTTGCGAAGCATGAAAACAGCAAGTGTTGATCAACTGCAATTGTCTGTCTTATGCAGTCTTGGTACTGTAGAAGCCATTAATCCAGCAGAAAAAAATCACACCCACTCTGTAGGTTCTGACCCTGCCAAATTACTTTAGCTCGGCCACAGATATATGTCAGCGCTCAGGGAAGCCTATAGAAAGAACTTCCCTCTTCCAATTAGAGAGATTAGAGGATTCAAAGTGATTCCAAAGGCGTTATCAGGCCAGGAGTTAACACGCATCTATGAATTTGGCACACAATCATTCTACTTGGCATACTGAAGCAGCATTCCATACAGAAGTTGATTAATAACATCATATGTATATACTGCAGAAACTCCCCAACGTCTAAATAACTCACTAATTTCACCATTTACTAAGCTTGATGTTAGCAATTGGTCAAAATATATTCCATTATGCGTAGAAAACTGGAGCTGATTGATTGCTCCACATACTCCTTCTTCATATTGTGTTTATTTGTTTTAGAAGTACATTTGTACAAACATTTGGCATCTCCAGTGAGTCATTGTTTATTGAAGGATCCCACAATCACCACCCTATAACTATATACAAGGTGTGTGAGAACTATAGTATCATGTCTTTGATTACATTTTTCTTTCTGGGAACTACGTACAAGCTGAAGGATTCAGTCTGTGCTTCTACTTGCATTTGAACTTTTAAGGGCTAGTGTATAATGCATAGCAGAACCAAGCCTCAATCAGAGTTGGGCAACAGCCAGGCAGGAACAAGGCCCAGTTATGAGTGTAGCCAGCATGTCTCTGACAGAGCTGTGCAGCTGCGTTCCCCCTTTACTGTACCCCTTAAATGACTTGAATCTCACCTAACGTTCTGAATGTGTAGAGACTATGAACAATAATGGAGTGCTCTGGAGGCCCTACAGACAGTTCAGTGTCCTGCATTATTTTACAGGGGAGGCGCGTTGGTTCTGTAACCCGTACATGCGGTTGCTCATGGCAACTTGCATATAATAACTATTCCAGAATTGGAATGCGGTTCTCAAGAATAGAATTCTCAAATACTTGCGCATAGACAGACGTTCTCCTCCGCTCGTCTCCTCTGTTGTCAGAAGTCATTACACACAAGCTGCTATGCCAGAACAATTTGGAAGGGGGGGTGCAATAGGTTGACATATTTGCTAACTGCTTTTCTCTTTGCTTTTTGCTTTTTCTTGTATTAAGGGGCTCATGTATAAACGTTATATGTCTTATTGAATCTACTATATTTTACACACAAAGGATTTAAATATACAGTATGTACAGTAATGCTTATGTATATTCCTACACTGAAGGCACTTTTAAAGTTAGAATTACTGCATTTATATTGAGGTAGAATGCATGCCTTTAATATATTTGATCTACAAGCCAAATAGTCTTGGATCCATGTCACTAAAACTGTCCCTCCTGTAAATCAGGCCTGAGATCTTAAGTGCATCCTTCTATGGATGTAAAATGCCATTAATGATTTGGCTTTGTATAGTACAAAGACTTCAAAGTACAGTCATATCCCCAAAACACACATCAAGCTGTAATGTCAACTTAAGACTATGTAACTCTGATATATGGTGTGTGTGTGTTTGTGTGCGTGCGTGTGTGTGTGTGTGTGTGTGTGTGTGTGTGTGTGTGTGTGTGTGTGTGTGTGTGAGCGCGCGTGTGTGTATGTTTCAGGCCAACCTTCTTTTTTTTTCTAAAGCCCATTTTGGCTTCCTATAAACAAGACACATAGAGGCAAGTGGTCTTTTTGCGTCACAGAATAGATTAGAAACTAGATATACCCCTAAGACAGGAAAAGCATTAACATGTTCCTATCTACACTGTTTCACTTCAGAATGTGGGACTGTGCAGGGAGGCAGACAAGGCTGTGAAAGAGATTGGACAGGAATGTTTAACTCCAGACGGAGCTGGATTTCCCATTACCAAGGAGGAGGGTAAAGGAAATATGAAGTTTGAGATTTATGATACCTACAATAAATTTAAAAGAAAACCACATACACAATAATGTTTTTTGTGACAGCAATACTTTATATTAAATGTCATATTGCATCTGATCAATTAACTATACTGTTATGATGTCCACTTAATTTCCAGTTGTTTGAACCACAATATCTGAAATGCCAAATGTAATATCATAGTCTCTATCTAAATTTAAATTGAAGTCTTAGTTACAACTGAACAGTATCTACACAAGAGAAGGGGGATTTAGTTTTTTTATGTGACTTTTGCTCTCTTAAATAACATTCCTCTTAAAGGAAATACCTGCTCAACACAGGTATTGGATAGTCCACTAAGAATGCAACACAGAGTAGCCATTGTCTCAAAAGGGCAACTTGGATCCTGCACACTTCTGAACTCAGTGAAAGAACTACAGTACAGAACAATTTGGTGATTCAATACCATGAAAAAGAGAGGGAGAAATCTTTTTCTAAACATTCATCAGTTATCTGTCTCTAATTTGGTAATGAGACCATGCTGCTAAACTGTTTAAGGATTAATTGAATTTACAAACCCCACAGAGATAGAATCACGTACACTCTCTTCCCAGAGACAAAAGCGGGGCATTTGGTGCCAGGACCTCATTTCCAGTGTGCATTGTAACCTAGTCCTGGTTGCCTGTGAATGTGGGTGACATTATAAGACCAAATGCATGGTATTGTTGTTGTTTTGTTAGGCAAGAGCAAAGATTACATCTGATGACACTTGAGAAATGATTTGGTTAAAGGGCAGGAGGTAATGAAGAAGATAAAAGAAAAGGCTGTGTGTGTTTGCCAAAGCAAAAGCTGCGGCAGCAGTAAAAACATGCTTATTCACATCATTTGTTAATTTCAGTTTTTTTGGTTCATTGGATTTTGGTCACTTTGTTACAGGCATAATAATAAAGTGATATATTGAATCCATGATTCTCAATCCATGTTCTTTTCCGTCAAAAATATTGAATGAATAAATGAAATAGCCTACCTTAATAAGAAAGAAAACAAAAGCCTTTTGTGCCTACTGTATCATGATCAAACATTGCCCTTGACTAATATAAGACTGCAGATCTCTGTAGACTGCCAACTCTATGACATGCACAGTAACAACACAATATAATGTAAAGAATAACTGGAGACTCAAAGTATATTGTTAGAACTTTAAATATTATTGCTGGGAAGGCAATGCTAGCAGACTCTATCAAGAACCCTCTTGATTTGTTCTATCAAGGGGGTTAAAAGGTACATTCCTTCCAACCTCCTTTGAGCTGGCCAGATGCTTGCTTTTTAATGCAACTAAATAATGTTTTCTTTCAAAGGTAGACAACATGAGAATCTGGACACAGTGAAGGCCTTTGTGGTGCCTAGCAACTTCCATATATATTATTTGTTTCTGCATCCAAGTTTGGTTTTCAAGTAGTTATTTTCTTCCATTCCATTTAAAGGTTTTACCCTACTGATAAAATGTATTCAATATTTAGGTAAGCAGTTGCTCTAATGCTAATTTTAGATATGGTATATAGGTATATGTGGTTCCTTGAAATGCTGAAAGATACAAAACAACATCTCCATGGTGGTTGATTTATCCCAAATAAGAACAATACATTACAGTGGAATAATCTGTGTTTGTGCAGATGGAACAATAGTCTCGCTGTGTGAAGTCTGCCCTAGATCCTTGAGGTACAAATATGGGTTTATTGAGTAGGCAGCTTTAGAGAGCATTTGGAGGAGTATTTAGTTCCAGACAGGGTGGTCTGGGATTCAGAGTTTATGTTTGATTTAAACACAGTATATCCCTCGCTTCAGATCTGCTTTCTGTCACAGTGACAGACCAAGGCATAGCCTACTAATCATTTACAGGAAGACGAGCTCAGTGGTGATGCTAAGTGCAACATTTAATATTGTGGCTGATAAAACGCAATAATGCATATTAGGCACATCATAATGCCTTGAACTTGATCCATAATCATAAACATAATTCTGTTATCTTTTTTAGGGGTCGGGGTCATAGAACATATCATGTCAGATACTCTTGTTACTATTTTAACGTGCTGTAGTTTTGACAAAGCACTATGCTTGAAATCATTTTGGATAAAGCATTCCATTTTTTTCAAGTTGGAAAAGGAAAAATGCACTTTTGCATTGTCACCAATGTCAGAAACATTTCCATTCCACCCTCATCTGATATTTCATAGCCTTGAGCCATAACCTCAATCTATCATTTTCTTATTTTCACTGGCATGTAAAATACTGAATTCAAGATAATTGTCAGACAGCAAGCCAGTAGGACTACACTTGTATACCCTTCCCACCCCCCTCCCATTGTGGGGAAATAGCAAACACAGCCATTAATGAATGCATGGCAGATGAAGCAATGTCGGCCTGTACAACAGGGAAGCACAGAAGCAAAGCCTGATAATAGTGTAACCCAGTGAATCTACCTATCATTTACTTTACTTGTCAAGATCAATACCACTTTACTGGACTAAAGCTTTTCTTCAACTTAAATACAAGAAAATAAGAAGGGAACAGAAATGGGAAGAAATATCAGAAAATATCAGAAATATATAAATATTTATAATTTATAATTTATAATTTATAATTT
>JAODUG010056963.1:0-14880 GCA_027564795.1 Aphredoderus sayanus
TGCTTTACTATATAGCTCTGTATTTTTATGTGCATCTATCTGCATCAATGGTGTGTGTGTGTGTGTGTGTGTGTGTGGGGGGGGGTCTTTAACATGAAGTGATTCTTGCTTCGGAAAAGAATAAAGAAGCAGGAGACAGGCGGCTGCCATAGAGAAGTGAGCGCTCAAAGACAAAGGCTCCTGCGAAGGAGAGAACAGAAGGCGGCTACAGGGCGGCTCTCCCCCCACACCCCCCTCCCCCGACCTCCCCCCGAGACGCACGGCCAGGAGGCTGGGGATCAACTGCCTTGCAGACGGACGTGCGCCCCGCACGCACACACACACACACACACACACACACACACAAGCAGACACACCCCCACACACACACACGCACGCACGCACGCACGCGGAGGGGAGACGGCTCTCATGTGATCTCCATGAGAGCAGGGGTGTGATGCTGAGCCAGTACAGCACCACTGGCAGGCTACACACTATCACGGTATTCAACCCAACTTTTTACATTTGGTCATGCTGGCTAGGAGAAGACCTCCCTCCCCCCCCTCCCCACCCAAACACACACACACACACACACACACACACACACACACACACACACACGGATTCAATGCCATTTCTCTCTAATCATCAATTTTCCCCACAGAAAAGAGAATGGTGCCTCTTACCTGGAAACACCACCCGGTATCCTATAGTCCACTAGATAAGCCGGTTGAAGAATCGCGCTGCTCCACAAACAATGAAGAACAAGCGCTGGCAAAAAAGAAAAAGGGGGAAAAAATGAAGAAGAAGAAAAGATAGAAAATAATTTAAAATGGAATCATTCTTCAAGTCTTGCCGATCGCGATAAAACCCCCCCGTCTCTGGGCAGAACTGCCGCCTGTGCTCTGTTCCTCCGGTGTCTGTGGTTAATCCGACAGTCAGTGCCTCTTGGTGCGGGAGAATCTGTAGCTGCTCGTATACACCCCAGCCTGTGCTGTCTGCAGGTGCGTCTGTGTGTGTGTGCGTGCGCGCACGAGGCAGAGAGAGCGAGAGAGCGAGAGAGAGGGAGAGAGTGCGAGTGAGAGAGAGAGAGAGCGAGAGAGAGAGAGAGAGAGACCAGCCCTGGGGTCTGTGCTGGTGTTCCTGCAGCTCCGCCGCGAGTCAATCCAGCCGGTCTCCCACTGCCCTGAGGATCGAGTCCCTCTGCGCCCGCCGCTAATCCCCTTGCGACCAGGGACCAGAAGGTGGAGGTGGGTGGGGTGTGTGGCGGGGGGGGGAGCTCCCCCTTAGGTGAAAACTTTCAGATGCCGAGCCAAACGGGGTCCTGTAGATGCCACCGAGCTCCGGAAGAGAGAATGCGCGTGTGTATGTGCGTGTGTGTATGTGCGTGTGTGTGTACTCCGTTTGCACCCTGGAGTTGGATGGATTTTTTTCCACCCCTCCTCGTTCTGTTTGCCTGTTGTGATGCTCGCTCGCTCTCGTCTCTCTGGAGCGGGGGCTCACAGACTGAGTGCTGAGGAAGCAGCGGAATGAGCCTGGCTCTCTCTCTCCCGCTCTCCCTCCCTTGTTCATCTCCACTCTTAGCATCTCACTGCACCTCCCTCCCACCAGTTTCCCCATGCCTCCCACCTCTCTCTCTCTCTCTCTCTCTCTCTCTCTCTCTCTCTCGCTCTCTCTCTCTCGCACACACACACACATGTTCTCCCCCGCTTTTGACAATTACTGCTGTGCCATTTCCAGCCATGTCAGACAGGAAGGTTCACCGCCCATAGTCTTCAGAGAAACAAATAATGGTTTGATAAACATGTAAAATTAAATAGATGTGAACTGAAAGAGACGCCGCATGGAGATGAGCTCGGAGCCAGGAGCCAGTTGAAACTGCTTTCTTTCTTCCCTCCTTCCTTCCTTCCTTCCTTCCTTCCTTCCTTTCCCTCTCCTGGTTAGTCAACATCCCCTGAGCATTGGGTTGTTTTGCATCCCTCACTTGGCTTTAACTTTGTGTACGTGTGTGTGTGTGTGTGTGTGTGTGTAGTGGCGTCTGGGCAGAAGTTAATACTGGCCTGCTGTCAGGAGTGATTGAAGAGGCAGCCGGAAATAGCAAATAAGGGAGCAGCGTGCGGCATGGAGGCAAGGACAATACATGCTCCGTAGCAGCCATAGAATTACATAATTAGCTGCCTAAACAAATTGCCAGCAATTCTCTTATCATTGTGTGCACATACAGGGTAATTACTAGCCCTGAGGTAGAGCAGAATAAAAAAAAAATGTGCAGAACAATTAGAAACAAGATAAATTCAGGAACAAATTCAGAAATGGCTCGTGTACAGTATGTACAATACCTTGCCTCCCCACACATAATTACTAGGAGAACATTCACAGGATAATCAGTTCTCCATGTACCAACCAAAGTATGACAGCATACACTGTGTTGTCACACACAAACAGTAAATAACTAATTCTCCATTAAAAAGGCACAGATGTATGTAGCCACGGTATGACCAAGCAAGATCTCCTTTACCATTTATAGCTATTCCATCAATGATGATCTGTTAAAACACAGTCACTAGCTTAACGACAAGGGCCATCGGTTAGCCTCAGCACTGACGAGACACTGCTGATTAACACGGGCTGCTTGGCATATAGGCATGCTAGTCTCAGCCTCTTCTGTTCATCAGTTCATCAGCACTACTGTATGTCACATAATCGACTTGTGCTGAATGTCTGATACATAGACCCATTGTAAGCATTTTCCTACTGTCTTATATACAGGCTGATGTGATTTCAGGAAGTCAATCCACACGTGACTCTTGTAACATGGCCTGAATAAACTGGTGAAATTGAGATTGATCAACTTTGTCAAGGAATCCATGTGTGTGCTACCTTCTTGCCTTTTGAGTGATTAAAACCGTAACCCCTGTAAGCATGTCAACACTATCAGGAAGTGTACTGTAGATGTAAATTGGCTGTTACTATTGTCATTCACAACTCCGTATAATGTTTTTGTCAAGACGCTAGTGTAGGGCTTTTATTTACTTATTTCCGTAGTAACCATAACCGTAAGTTTAATGTGCGATTTGGTAATCAGCGTTGGCTAACCCACCTACTTGACAGAAGAAGCATTATGATTGACATGAATGACGACCAATTATACGGTAAGTCATCGTCCAGCACAGACTTTATGTTACTCAACGAGATCAGTTATTGCTTAAAAGAAACATAACGAGTCAGGTGATTCTAGGTGATGAGTACAAATGACAGAAGAGGCTGATACCAGGTGGAGGCTGACCTTGATTATCAAGCCTAGGACACTTGCCATCAACACTTTGTCACCGGTGCTCCAAGCCAAAGGTTAAAGGGCTTTGGGCAGGGTCAGTGCCTGTTAGAGTCCATCCATCATTTCCAGTGCATCTAGCCGGCATAGTCGATACTTCAATGTCATGTCAAAGAAAACTTAATTTCCAAACCTACTAGAAGCAATTAAAAGTATACAAGCCATTGTAGAAATGCCATACTACAGTAAGGTATAGTAATAACCTATTGGACACATTTCAGTTGTGTTAATGCGTAGAATAGTATTACAGTCTAATACGTAGTAGTGCTAGATTTGTCAAATGTCCTCTTGTCCCAATACTGCACCACAGCTCTCACAGTACTGAACAATCCCCATCAAGCTCAGTTTCACAAACCTCTTCCTCTACACATTGTCCCAGAATGTGACTCAGGGCCCAAACACGTGTAAAATATGTTTTGCTATTCCAACATGAGGAAGAAAAGAGTTGTAGCAAGCATGTGTTGTGTGCGTTGAGTTACTATGCACGGGTTTCCGAGACATAGAGTGTGTTGTGTTCCGTAAGCATAGGCGTAGATTTTGCAGGTAATAGTCCCCCTCAATATTTAGAGCATGCATTTATCTCCCTGCCTCCCCTCCCCAAATAAAAACATGAAAGAAGCAGAGAATATACAGAATATTTTTACAATAATATATGTTATTCAGCATTGGGGTAATATTAAATGAGAAAAGTTGATCGAAAGAAGAATAAATATTTGAAAGTCATACAGAATGCCGGGAGCCTAAGAGCATAACAGCATTATATTCCATTATATTTTGAATTGTCACCTGGTCCCTGAATTTTGTTTACATAGTGACATTTCCACCGTATCAGTTGAATTATTGTGTGGGTGGAGCAGTTTGGAGTGGAACAGAGGAATGGGTTACTTGCATTAATTAGTGCTTTAGAAAATGGCCGACACTCATTTATATCAGACGGCAATTAAGACAAAACATAATATCAGATGAGCGATAAAACGTTATGGCTGCAGTAACTATATAACCACTGCCGTATTCATTTAGTATAATCCATGTGCATGCATGCGCTTGTGTGTGTGTGTGTGTGCGCGTGCACATGCGAGTGCACGTTTCTGCTTGGGCAAGCCCCCTGGCTGCAGCACCGGCATGCAGTCCACTGTGAATATCATTATTCAGGTTGTCCCGTCTCCAACAGTCATCTTCCAGTCCAACATTCAAACACAGGGGACATTCATGATCCATTCGCCATTCACAACTACTTTTTCTCCCTGGGTACCAGATGCAAATGTTTGCTGTATATATTATCTAAGTTATTATTTTTGCTGCATATTTGGTAAATATACATTAGAAAGCACAACACAAAAACAGTACGTAGAAAACTGGATAACCACCAAAAATGTACATGTGGAAGCTAATATAAATATGTGTGCAGTTGCTGCATGTTGTGCTTTTGCCACATACTGTAGAAACAAGACTGCACTGATAATATAATAGCACTTGTTTATAAAACATGAGTTTTTATTGCTTAGTTTAGTTTTATTGCTGAAAATAAAGAACAGACATTCCATAAAATGCAGTCTCTGACAAGAAAACAACATACAGGTAAAATGATCACACGCTATAGTCTCAGTTACATTAAATGTACAATTACACTGTCTCTAGGTACAGACACATAATGTACAAGGGTTTATTCAAATAATTATGATTTTTGGAAATGATGCAGTCAGACTCAAAACCAATGCTCATGTGCCAAAACCAACAATCATGTGCCATGTCAAATCTTGTCAGTCTGGTGTAATCATAGCTCTGTCAGTCTCCATTGCTATTTCTTTTTGCCAGCATGGGGGTATGCTAAGCCTTTTCTGTCTATTTGCATTACTTCACATAAGCAACATGTGCTGAACATCTGAAAATATGAACATCATCATTGGCTGTTAGCATTGTCACTCACAAGTGTGTATACTTAATTCCAGATTTTCAGAAAATCCAAATTTCTCAGTGTAAATTTAACATCCAAATTTGGTAATTGAGTAACAGTAGGTAGTCATGCATAGCAATCAAAACACCTCTCCTAAACAAGGAGGATTGTGACAGTTAGACAGCACAGTGTCCCTGACGTTATGCAAACAAAGGCTGTCTCTGTGACACTAGTATGGGGTCAACTGACTGGATATAAATCTCAAATACAATAATAGATACTAGTTATTGTAACATACAGTACAGCCATATAATGAGTCTGAGTCCCTTAAATCTCTAACTTCACCTTTATATTGAAGTATTAAAGTTCATTCTGGAAAATAATTATTCACTGAATGAAATTATTTTTTTTTGCCCACTATATTAAAAAGTGCTATGTGTATGAATGTATAGTTTAAAACATTCAGAAATCTACAAACAGTATCAAAATAATTAAAAGAAATATCAGTGTTGATGATTTGTCAAAGACCTCAATGTAGAGTACTGCATTGTAGAGATATTTTCTGAAATTACCAGGATAAACGGCTAGCTCCAGCCCGTAATTTTTGTAATACCACTTTATACCTCAAAGGGCAAGGTGAGTCACTAGTTTCCAGGCTGCCCTCAGTCCAACTGCCCTCAGTCCAGTGAGAAGATGTGAAATAAACTAAAATAAAATCAAACTTCCTATAAGGCTCTCTGGCTAGAGTGTCAATATTATACAGTACAATTTAACCTTTTCACTTCTTGTGTGTCATGAAAGAGGTAGTGTGAATAAGGATACAGCAAAGATGGGTTATTGTGACAATCGTAAACTTCTAGGGCGTGCTAATGTGCTAAAAACAGTTCCTGTCAATTGAAGGATTTTATGGTAGTTGGAGGCAAAACTCGTATTTTCTGCTGTTACATACTATGACATTAACAACTGTCTGGGAAATTGATTGTCCAGTCACACCGAGGTACAGATACAGTTTCTGTGGAAGCCCCGGTGATCAATGGGCTGCCTGCTTACACTATCCATGCAATATGTTAACCATTCACCCTGTGGCTCTGGCAGTCTGCATCGTCAGCCCGGCATCCGGATGCATTAGGGCTTTGGGATTGCCACAAAATGTTGTCCGAAATGTTGTCCGACACTGTTGCCTTGAGGTAAATGGAATGGCTTGTCTCCACCCCATTGATCAACAGTGGAAGTGTAACTCTGACATGTTAAAGCAGAGCTAATTAGGTGAGGCCATACCTCATTAAGCCTCATTAAAAGAGATCACAAAGGAAGCTGGAGAACGCCTATGAAGTAGTTTTTTTTATTTTTTTATCCTGTAAAATACCACAGAATCCCCAAAGTACTACATTCTCAGGGAGTGGGCTGTATTTCTCTTTTCTTTTTCTTCTTTTTTTATATGGCTGCAAATGTGTTGTAATACTTCCTGTACCTTGCATGGGACTGGGCCCTTCCCAGCAGTAACCCTTATTGATGTATTCGTATCACTTTGAAATTCCAACTCAGTCCTCATTCTGGTTTCCTCCAAAGTCTAAAGTGGTCAAGCTGTATACATCTGAAATACTGTTGCCTCCAGTAAGGACACTCAAATATGTATATTAAAGGTATAGTATGCAAAGCTAATACACTTCTTGTCAGTTTCACCAAATATGACCTCATGGCTCGCTAGCTTACTGTTCTCTGTGAGGGCTGAAAAACTATCTGATACTTCTACACAGCCCTAGCTTTGTAAATAGGAACACAAACAAAGTGGTGCAGACTGCACACAACAACATTTGCAATGCATTTACAATGTGTGGGGCTGAGCTTCAGAGGGAGCACTCAAATGGCATTGACGGGATAGGTATTTTGTTTTGGTTAAAATATCAATACGCTTTCCCCAGAATTACTAACTATACGTTTAAACAATTTGAATAAATCCATTTTGCACATACCGATGTGATTTATAGTGTAACATGTAATGGTGTTATTGAACACCATTCAACCAATTAGAAAGTGAGCTTTCTGCCCTGCGTTGTGATTATCTATAACGTAAAGACTGGTATAACTGAAAAGTCTAAATAGAATATAACATAATAGAATAACCGAAAATAATAACACAAGCATTGCTATTAACAGATTAAATAGTTACTAGACTTTTTGAATTAAAAGTTATGGTGTGCTTGCTATGATAATTAAGTTTCATATTGCTTTTGTGTATCCTTGTAATATGGATAACATTTTAGTTTAGGTGTATACAGTAATGAGCCACACACATGTATTATTATATTTTATATAGTTTCTATAGCTCTCCTTGTTTTCTTGCTCTCACTTTGCCTCCACTGTCTTATGAGATGCACATTACTAGAAGATGAGAAAAAATGCTTTTTTTTCGACTTGTCAGTAAGCTTGTCATCATTGTTTCTCTTAAACACAATAGCTGTTTGACAGTTTAAATAAGCATGCTCCTCATTTATTCAATGGATATGATGGAGAGTTTTTATTTACTTTTATATTTTATTTTATCTTATTTTAAACACAGTTCATTCATCTTCATCTGACAGATGGAAGTTTACACAACCACTTGGGTAGCCATCCATTGGCATTTAAAAAAAATACTTGGCAGGTGATTGGACGAACCTGTGAACATGGGAAGCAAGTTAACCCTCGTGACGCCCTTAAAATATAGTCTTGAACCACCAGGCGGCGCCATCTGATTGTGTTTGATTGTATTTTTTTTTTTTATTGTCATTGCTGTGTGTATTTCTTTTTTATTCATCATTCATGTATTTGTGTTGTTTTATGTGCCTTTTAAACCTCCTGTTGTCCTCGGGTTTCAAACACACCACCTTGTTGTACCAGCAGTGCACATCATATGTGAGTAAGCTGTAGAATTAGGTTTAGCGCCTTCTGCCACAAAGCGCTAGTGATTTGGGTCATTTTGACCGTGAGGACATCACAAGGGTTAAATCAAAACTCTTGCCAAAGCTAGTCGGGAGAAGAGTGAAAACATTTCTTTAGTGCTGCCCTTTGCTCTTTCTTCAATGGAGAAATACTCCAGCTCAAATTAAACTGATTTGCAGCATCAACTTTAAGCTTTGTAGGTTCGGCTATTGTTGTTTTCGAGATGCTTCTGCTGTCTGCACACCTCAACCATGCCCGTAGCTATCAGTATGACACTGATTGTTCAGGAGAATTGTTGCTTGGACTCAGTCGCAACAATTTCAAGTGATTTATGTAGTCAATCAGAAGCTCATGAGATCAGGATGGTCTCACTATAGACTAGATAATAGTGACAGGTCTAAATAGCAAGTTATGTTAGTTTAATTAATAGTGTACTTGACCAACCAGATTTTTGAGAACATGGATTCCGTTGCTAATAAAATAAAGATGGACAAACCGACATTTTTTATGTCATTTATAGTACTGAGTTTATGTGTTTGTGGCTATTCATGACTGATACTTTATTAATGAGTATACTGGAAGAGTAAAAATTAAATAGATTTGTCACCAGGATTGTTCTGGTGGTTGATACCAGCTGTTATTGGGTAACTGTATATTATTTCACAAAAGTGAGTTTCTACCATCTACCCATGATCGGCACGACACAGAATCCTTGAGTGATGAATGACTTTCCATTAGTGAGCATTGTGTGTGTGTGTGTTTGTGTTAGTGAGGGGAGTGACAGTTGTTTAATTAATTGGGGAGGAAGCAATGAGGTGAGGAATACTGAGCGTATGGTTAAACCATAGACGTGTGAAGGGAAATGTTCCTGTTAACTTATGCTACATTGGATGTAGGCAATTCCTTCAAGTGCTTATGTATATAAATGTTTCTTTAAGTTTTGCATTAATGAGAGAACCTCTATTACAGAGGGCCGATTCCAAAATAACAGAATAGAGGGATGAGCCAGTCTAACTTAATTATGTTTCTGATTTTACAGTGCACGCACCTACATCTTGTTTGAACTGATATAATAATTTTGTTCATGTTGTCTTCATTAGACAATTTTCTAGTCTGCCCTTTTTCTTTGTGAAAAGAACAGGAAAGATACAAACAAAGGTTCTCTCTGTGGAAAAACAACAGCGGGTACAGCAACAGTGGTGAAAGGTCATAAATAATATGTAATGAACATTCATGACTGTTGCTTTAGTGTCCTCTAAAAAACTACAAACTGGCAGGACACTATTCAAGGTTATCAGGGAAATGAGTTAGTGTGCTTGTTTCTTTCACTGGGCAACTAGGAACTTGTAAAGAAGCAGAATAAACCTTCAATTTACTCCTTCTTAGCTTAATCTTTACAATAACTTGTTTCTGTAATTCTATTGTAGCATTACATTCAAAATTACAAATCTACCCCCAGATCCTTGTTTCATTGGTGAACAGTGGTGGTTGTATTGTGTCAACAAATGTCATCAAAAGTACGATGAATCAAATGGATTTAACATTTATATTCAACGTTTTAGCAATGCATTATGGGAAGAAGATAATGCAATTCGACATATTGTAAGGATCTGGTTTCATATTTCAATTACATTTGAAAACCAATCATCTTGGCATAATCCATTATAGTCTAAAGACTGAATCTAAGATGAAGAGGTATTACATTAAATAAAAATAATTACAGTCATGTACTGTGTAAGGCAGGTTGATTTGCTAATGTTTAACATACAACAGAAAGAAGGATAATCATGTCTACACAAAGAAAAAAAGTGTTACTTTTTGAAAGCTGAATTTGGAATTGAATGGCAATTATCTCACTTTTAGCGTATTGGTATGTGGTTACCTGGTTCAATGTATCCCCATTGACCCCATGTGGACTATTTGGTATTTGAGCTAGCTTCTATTCCTACTGTTGGTTTGTAATGAAAACCTATAATTACTTCCCAAGTTGGAAAAGTTTAATGTTTTTCCTCCTGAGTACAGCATGTTGGCTGTGTATTGGACTATTCAAAATATGCTAAAGCCCTATTCTTTTGGGCACTGTGAATGTTTCTTTAATCAGTATGTATTCAAGTAGATAATGGCTTCATAGATGCAGTATTAAAGAGAACTTAATGTAGTGGTCATTAAGGAATAAACATTTAAAATTACAAGTGAATAGACAAGTAAGTCCAGAAGAGCAGTTCTGTCCTTTGTACTACCCTACTCTCTGCTTGCAGGCACACATTAGTGCTGCAATCACCCTCTTTGACTTTCCTTTAGTTAACACTCTTTTTGGAATATGCATAAATTTACCCAGCAGAGTATTTTTGTCTCCTGTGTAGATACAAACAATTGCCTAATAAATAATGTGTTAAGTTAATTAGACATTCACCTCAGTGTCAGTGACAGTTGCTTTAATGCATACAATAGCATTTGGATGGCAGAAAATAGTGAACTGGTTAACATCACAAAATAAAAATATATGCAAGCAACTTTGTGCAATTTTCTTTTCTGATAACAAAAACATTGACATTTCTGAGTACATTACAAGGGTTAAATATATAAGTTGATGTTTATTTGTGAACCTATAACAAATATGTTTTTGTCCTATGAAGTGGTTCATAAATTAAAAGTAACATTCTTCTCTCATTTTAGTCATCACTTCTCTGAAGGGGTTGAAAGGCCTGACCGCACAGTATTGGATTATATATATATATATATATATATATATATATATTTTATATATATATATAAAATAATACTAATTTCACATCATATAAATCAGATTTTGGGGAGGCTCTAATGTTCCTTCTAACTGTGACTATTACTAAACACAAATACATGTATGCTTGTCATTAATCTATATGCTTAACATTAACAATAGAATATCTTGGGATTGTGTTATCATTAGAAGACCTGATCATCATCATGTCCTGTCCACACAAGAGACCACGGAAGAATGATTGCTTCTTATTGACTCATTGATGCTTTGCTAGCATTTCCCAGCATGTAAAACAGATCAGTTTTGGTTGTAATGTTTTATGTGGCCCCTCGTCCAGACTGGCAAACTGTCTCTGGTCTCCCAAAGATCTTATTAAAAATCAGTCTGTAATTATTGTAACCTTAGTGTAAACAGGTGAAAGTGTCCAAACACTGGTGGTAGTGGGAAAGAGTTTCCATGAATCCCTAAAGGATACCTGCACAGTCACTCAAACAATGGACTTGTTAATTGAAGTAGGCTTAGTAATTCCAACTAATTAAAAGGGCTCTAAGAACGTTGCGCATGCCTTTTATACTCCAGCATTTGTGACAGGATGTTAGAACATTTCAAAGATAAGCTTTAGCAAGAGTTCTAGAGTAATCTCAGACAAATGGCTGCCATTAATATTGAATTCCTTGCACCGTCTGCAAAAATATGAACAGTGCAACATTAGCTGGGCAAAATATAAAGCAATGAGTCCGTTGATGATCCCATTCAGTCAGAAAGTACATTTGAGTTCTTCGGCTTGTACCATATAGAATGCTCTTCTGAGAGAGAATAATGGAATCATCACACATTATGCAGGTGCTTATAAACCACCATGTTCCCCAGCACCTGGGAGTCTGGAGCGGTGCCTTGAGGAACGAGCGTGAAAAACAAGGCTAGGAGTACATCTCTATCATCCCCTGCTGAAAGAGTCCCGACAGCTATGCAAATACCACAAGCAGATATTCCTCTCCGGATCATAACAGAAGCCTGTTAAGTTTAGCACATGAAAGTTTGGAGCCAACTTTATATGATTGATATAATTTAGTCTACGAGATAGTATATATTGGCCAAGAATTTCCCCTTGATGATAAAAGCACTAATTATTTTAATTGTTATTGATTTATTATAAATACCCAGGTTCTAAATTGTGTGGTGACAATGTCCTACCCTCTGTTTGCATAGCTACATATACATTAATATCACCTAGGCTTCTTGCCACTGTAAAAAAAAATTGCATTCCCACTTTTAATATTGTTATGGGATATGCAGTATTTGTATATGTCAATACCTACAGTATAGGGGGTAGGGATTTATTATTAAATACACGTGTTGTATGAACAAAACATCAGCCTTCGTTTTTGCCAATTAATCTTAGATGTAGACTATAATACTGTACTTTAATTAGTTGGCCTGATACGGTCATACCTACATGCCTGCCAGAAGACAGGTATGCTTTCTATTCAACAATGTACCTTCGTAAAGTGCCAGTTAATGACTCCACATTCCTAGACCAGTGTCAAACAAGGCTAACTTGGGTATCTTATTTTCCATTTGATTTAACAACACTTTTCTTATTAACTGTGTTTTCCGAAGAGCTGTATCCTGAAGCTATCTATGGACTTTAACTAGCTGGATACATTGACAGCTGCCTTTCCCTTAGTCAGCTCAAACTGCCAACTGTCTTGTTAATGGTATATTTGCTGTTGCTAAACTTGTGGTAAATGGCAGCACCAGCAGCAGAACAGAAGCATTAGCCAAATACTGTACAACTGATAATCAACCAGAATTAAACAGGGACATGCGAGGAGACTATAAGGATCTCACCATCACATATCATAGGCCACATTTGATGATCTATAGTGGTTGACTTTATGCCAACCCATCAGTCTGGTTACCACCTGAGAGTATGGAACTGGCTGACAGCTTGTGTATGTGTATGTCAATCAAGGGTTTGTTGTGATGGAACAAGATGCATCCATACAGTATATATGAGACAGCTGCTAGATTCAGGGGCATAAACAAATTGTTGCACCATCAATTCAAACGTTTACAAAACGTTTTCTTTAGAATTATCAATCAATGCAACATGAATATTTCAGGAATATAGTTATTATTATTCTTAAAAAGAATCCCTCCCAAAGGATGTAGAATTAATTCAAATGTAAGTAATTAACAAACTTTGAGTTGCTGTTGCACCTGCATATAATGATTGTATTGTCATGCAGGTGGTAACAAACGTCATGTTCTGTATATGTAGTCTGATACAGTTCCTTGAAGGCTAATAGAAACACAAGCTTTTCAAATGAGCTTGCCATCTCCCTACTGATGGAATGTCTGACAGTTATGCAAATAGCATTTATTCATCATGAAGAGCATAATTATCCAAAGCCAAGTGCATCTGTTTACCAGAAGGCAAAAGTGCAAACTCCCACTAAAGCCACTGAAATCCCAGATTTTCCCACCTGTCTTATGTATGCAAAGACAAAAATGGAATATCTTAGGCAGGAACTTTACAGAAATGTGTGTGAATAAAGGAATTTATTTATAGACCAACGTTATAGACAGGTAATGCTTTGAAATTAACACGTTTTTACAAGTAAACTTCATTCAGTAAATATCACTCACAACTTTGTGACACATATCAAAAATAAATGTGGAATATATATTGCACATAGGTCTACATACCTTCACTTGTCGTTAAAACATTTGCATCTACTGTAAATTGATTATTATGATGTTTGAAACATCTGAATCTAATCAAACTGTCTGAGCAAATATACCACAGCGTTATCAATCTTCAGTGCATCTACTATGGCACTGAAGAGCATGGGCATCATTACGGAGGCATTAATGGTGTGCAGTCCAGGTACAATTAGCATTCATGTAGCCGATAAACAAGAGGAATAAGGGAAGTACTAAGAGTTATATGTTAAATTGTTGTAGAGTGAATTCTTTGCAGAGTAGGTTTGTCAAGGTGAGCTGTAGCAATTAAACACATAAATGCACAAAGTGCACTGAGGTGGGTCTAATATTATTTTAATTTAAAGGGGCAGACAACATGGTGGCTTCTGTAGAGTCCTCATTTGCAATACCGCAATCTCATTTCTCCCGCATGCTCATCAGAGAAAGAAATGTGGGCAGCCCACACAAGACGCCTGACGTTATCTATTACGGCTTAATAACCACACGACTGCAGAGCGGTAGAAGCAGTCAATAAGAAGAACCACTGGTGAACACAGTGCACATTGAACGTGCCAGCGTATGCTCAACACAGACGTGGTGTGTTGCGAGCTGTGAAGGCAGGACAACACCACGCGTGTGAATGCGCTTCACCTTCGACCCCCTGTTTGATCTGCGCCATGGCGCTGGGGCTTAATGATTAGCCAAAGACGCCGTTTGTTTGGATCACAGCCGACAAAGCAAGAGTGAAGACCTGCTAGGCTGATAGGAGTTGAGTCAACACCAGTTCAGTCTCGCCTCTGGAGAGATAAACATGAAAGCTGAATCATAGTAAATAATAAATGATAAGCAGTACAGCTCGCCCTGTCTATTCTGCTTTAACTTCTGCTGGCTCGAATATGTGCTGAAGCGGTCATAAAAAACATCTTCTAAGCCACTGTTTGTCTACTTTTTAATATGGGGGCAGGCTATAAGAAGAACAGTAGCATTTTGATGTGACTGGATGTAGTATGCAATGTATTGATTCAAACTGTAGGGCTGGGAATAAGCCTATTAGGTCTAGTACAGGCCCTAGATTTACATCTTTGTGATGTAAACAAGAGCGTGTTGGCATGTGGTATAGATTACACATTAAAAACATACTGTAGATTTCATACATTCCTATATAATATTTGAAAAAAATATATAACGTACCTTTCATACAAGTCTCTAAGCATTAAGACCTTGCAATAACACTGCCTTTTATATATATATATATATATATATATATATATATATATATATATATATATATATAATATAAAC
>JAODUG010056973.1:0-14877 GCA_027564795.1 Aphredoderus sayanus
TCTCTCTCTCTCTCTCTCTCTCTCTCTCTCTCTCTCTCTCTCTCTCTCTCTCTCTCTCTTTCTCTCTCTGTCTGTCTGTCCAGGGTGCGGCGGTGCTGAGGATGTTGTCAGATCTCCTCTCAGAACCAGTCTTTGTCATGGGCCTCAGTGTAGGTGTTAACATAACATTACGACATTTTGCATATGCATATTTCATATTGAAATATATCAGGAATATTGTCTTTTTAGAAAGAACATTTAAATCTAGGAAAGGCAAATCCAAATAAAAACATTTCTAATTACTAAGTTTATTAAGGCATGCTAAATAGTTTTTTTTCCTCTCCAGAGCTACCTCACTAAATTTTCCTACAAGAACACAGTAGGGTCAGACTTGTGGGATCATCTACAAATGGTGAGAGAAATTACCAATATACACACCTGCAATTTATATCGTTATTAAGGGGACATCTAGGCCCATTTAAACATGATACCTTTACACCCATTGCACAGCTTAATATGTTTATTGAATCAGAATGTTTCACTATGTTCATTCAAATGTTAACAAATAACAACCAACGAGCAAAAGCCAACCACAATAAGATACTGTAGTGTGTGTAGTGTTGAAGCCTGCTGTCACCCCCCATTAACAGGCAGTGACAGACAAAATGTCACTTCCTGGTGAAGTTGGTGACATCATGGAGCCATGGGTGCACCAGATGGGCTTTCCTGTGGTTACCGTAGATACCTCCACAGGAGATGTGTCTCAGAGCCACTTCCTGCTGGACCCAGAATCTAGCATTACACCATCTCCGTATAAGTATGAAGCTCGTGTGTCTACAGTATATAGTCCCCTTCCTTTCTTCCCTTAACCATAAAATATTAAATTATGATTTTTCCTAAGGTATGAATGGCTGATACCTATTAGATGGATGAAGTCTGGAAAGGTTCAAGAAAAGCTCTGGTGGCTATTGAAAAAGTCAGGTAGGGGCTCCCAGGGGGTTGATTTGTACAGTATATAAAAACAAAAATCTATACCTTTATTTTGCCATGGATGAAATCATTTAGTTTTCCAGGGGCAGTGCTGCCTAACTACAGCAGACTAATGTTGATGTTGAGGTGTTGTCCTTCAGCGGTGAACCCGGACATGATGAGCACTACTGGGTGGGTTCTGGCTAATGTAAACGTGACTGGCTATTACAGAGTTACCTATGACTCAGATAACTGGGAAAGACTCCTCACACAACTACTCACGGACCACCAGGTACATCAATATTGATGTTTACATCCAGCTGATACATTGATAAGCAAGCAGCTTTTAATAACCCTCCAGAAACTCTGTATATTTGATGTAGGACACGGTATTCTTGAAAAAGCTAAAACCTCTTGCTGAAATGATTTACAGATGATGTGAAGCATTGTAGCTTTCTGTTCTTGTTCTGTTACATTCAATACATAACAACAAAATAACACCATGATCTGGAAAAAGAAAATGTCTTTGGGATTTTTGCAGGATATCCCGTTGATCAACCGGGCCCAGCTTGTGGATGATGCTTTTAATCTGGCCAGGTCAGTTTGGATTGACCTATTCTCCAGGGTTATGCCTGTTGTAACCAGACACAACATTCACTTTTTGAATAGACACGCTCTGTTGGTGATTAATCACAGTCACCACTGTGTCAGTCAGTTTGAATCCAACGGTAACGGCAGTGTTTTGAAACTACAGAAACGGTTTTTAACCAATTGGACCAATTGAGCCAGGATAGAGTTATGTTCCTATTACTGTAAACTAAACCTCTTGACACCCTCCTTTACCATGATGCTGAACACAAACTACATACACTATAAACAACAATGTCCCTGCTATAGAACTATGTATGATGCCCAGTGATGTACTGTAAATAAAGCCTGTCACATGCAGGGCCAAACTCTTCCCCACCATTAAAGCCCTGAGGACCACCACCTATCTGTCTGGAGAGAGAGAATACATGCCCTGGCAATCTGCGCTGGATAACATGCAGTACTATTACCTCATGTTGGATCGCACGGACATCTATGGGCCTATGCAGGTCTGTGTGTGTGTGTGTGCGTGTGTGTGTGCACATGTATGTTTATGTTGTCACAGCAAGGACTAAGAACTATATGAGGAAGAATGCAATTGGGTCAGAGTGTGTGCATGTGTGTTTATGATGTCACAATGCCTGAGAAACTACAGTCTTGCAGGACTATATGAGGAAGCTGGTGTCTCCTCTGTTCCTGTACTTCAAGAACATGACATCTGACTGGACAAGTATTCCAGCTGGACACACTGACCAGTAGGTGTCCTGACTTGTCTCATGTTCCCAGTCTGTGTTTTCCTTATATTCCATGTTTCCCCAGTTCCGGTCTGTTTTCCTTGTGATTTCTAGTAGCCTGTGTTACTTTTCATTGTCCCTGTTCCTGCCCCATGTTTCATAGTATTGTCTTATTAGTGCCACCTATGTTAATCATGTCTAATTATTTTCACCTACCCCTCGTTGTCTTTGTCCAATATTCTGTGTTTGCTTGCTAGTCTATTGTATTTTTCCTATCCCTTGTCAGTGCTTCCTGTGCTACGTTTGTTAATAAAGCCATCACCGTAGTGTCCTACCTTACCTTCTCGGTTGTATAAGTTATGTATAAGTCATGGTTATGAAGTGATCTGGTTGTTTCAGTCTAGTTTTTGTTTGACATAATATAGATTGCTGCCCAGGACCCATAGAGTCTATGCTAGTGAAATGTACATTTTAAGACCTTTGGTAAACCACTGAATATCTATATTTAAAAAAAGTAATTCAACTACATATGAAGGTCGAAAAAAACAGGTCAGGCTCCCTGTTTGTCTGTTTGTTTTGCTACAGGTATAACCAAGTGAATGCTGTCCGCATGGCCTGCAGTACCGGACTGCCTGAGTGCCAGAATCTGACCTCCACGTGGTTCAAGCAGTGGCGGGAGAAGCCTAATAATAATTTGTATGCACTCTATCTTTTATTGTCTGTCTGACTGTCTAGCCTGGCTGTGTATCTCACTACCTGTCTGTGTCTCTGTTGTTGTGTGGCCAGGATCCAGCCAAACCTGCGCTCTGCTGTGTACTGCAGTGCTGTGGCAGCAGGGGGCGATGAAGAGTGGGAGTTTGGCTGGTCTCAGTTTAAGGCAGCTACGGTGGCAAGCGAGGTCAAAAATCTCATATCTGCCCTGGCCTGCACCAAAAAGAAAGAGTTGCTGGAGAGGTGTGATTGATTTATTGATGGATTGATTGATTTTTAGACACTGCATCATGTGTCTCTGTGGTATACAGTTGATGTAGTAATTGTTAGTTACTGGATCTTTCAGGTACCTGTCTTACACCTTGAAGCCAGACATGATCCGTAAACAGGATGCCACCTCTGTCATTACCTCTGTGGCCAGTAACAGAGAGGGAAAGGATTTGGCCTGGAACTTTGTCCGGACAAATTGGAAATACATGTTTACTCAGTAGGTATTAAAGTAGAAGTTCCTGGAACCATAAACATTTTTAAAATATTAAATTAAATGTTTTAGTTTATTCAGTAAATTAATAGTTAACTACCAGTGATGCTGGAAATATATTTGAGTTTTTAATTAAAATTACAACAAGTCATTTAATGAATGTTTTGCAGATATGGAGTGGGCTCCTTCTCCTTTGCTAGTCTCATAAGTGGGGTTACCATGAGGTTTTCTACTCCATCTGAACTACAGCAGGTGTGTCTACGATTTCACTCTGATATAACAAAGTGTGTTAACAGACATCATTCACAACAGCAACCTATGGAGAAAATAGTTATAGCAATAAAGCAATAGATACATAATGTGAGGTGATCACAGCATACAGATAACTACCACATACGTATATTATTAAGACTCTTGAGTCTTGGCTTATTCTGTTATGGCCGTTTCCTGTCTGCCTGCAGCTTCAGCAGTTTGTGAAGGACAATAGTGCAACTGGGTTTGGCTCAGCCACGTTGGCAGTGCAACAGGCCATGGAGAGGACCACAGCTAACATCAACTGGGTAGAGCAGAACAAACAGCTGGTCCTGGACTGGTTTACCAGCCAGACATAATGGATGCATACTGTATGTAATACTCGTCATTAATGGTGGTGGTATTGATGAGAACAAATCTACTTTCTGGCAAACAAGCAAAGTGTTTTACATGCGTTTGTATCTACTAAGTAAATATTGTAAAATCCAATACCATGCCAAAGCAAATATCTACTAAGTGCATCTTGTATGTTTCTATAACATGCAAATGCAGTAAAAAAAAATTATTATTGAAATCAAGCTGTTTTATATTGCTCTTTATATTTTGAAATATGTTATGTTCTTTTACTGTATACTATATCTGGAAAACATATCCAAAAACATAAATAATTGTTATTAGTTTATTTTTTCACAGCCACTACATACATTAACAAACATACATTAACCAAAATGACAAAGGTTTGCACAGAATATAATATTCCGTCAAATTGTTTTTAATAAAAAATAAATAAATACATTTTGGGTAATATAAAACATAAATAAATAATAAAGATTTAACTATGGCTTTTTTATTTCTCTTTGTTATACAGTGATACTCAACACAGACAACTGGTCAAAATAAAACATTTTAAAAGCCATTTAACTGTTGAAGCATTGGCAGTTACTAATAAACAATATTTACTATGAATCAGACTTTAAAGAAAGCTATGAATTTAGACTTAAAACCTAGTTTTACAAACCAGCATGACTTTCATGAAAGGACAGAAACTATACATTGGTAATTTAATTTCTGATTGGATGATCAGTTATGTGGCCTAGAACTAATTTTGGCATACAATTAGATTAAAAACAAATTCCAGTGACTTTGCCTCAGTTTATGTTGCAAGGTTACAGAATGTAAAAGATTGTTCACCATATTACAGTTCAACCCAAAAATTGGGTTGAACTGTAATATGGTTAGTAAATTAACATCGAGCACATGCTCTTACAGTATTTATAAATTTTACTAAAAATAGATGTTGTGGTTTTGCTTGCCTATTTGCTTTACGTATGTACAACATAAACAGTTCAAAATAAACTGTAAAAATATTGTACTGACACTAAAATAAACCTTGACATTTTCAATATTATGTAAGCCTTTATAGGTTCACATTGTCATTCATATTTCCCCAAAACTCTGGACTATTTGGGGGAATAGTCAAAAACAAAAGGTCCTATTTTATCTATTTTTTTCTCCAGTGAGTGAATGCCGTCTAGCTAAGTCAATATTCACTTCAGCTACTGCAGCTGTTGTTAGTCACACAAAAGAAAAATAGTTGGCAACATTTAAAATAGCATGCATGAAAAATACCATTGCCTGCTTAAGCAATCATTTATGTTAACATGTGACAACTTTGGATGCTTGTGAGGGCCAAATCACAGAAGCCTACTGCTTTAAGACAGTTGTTATATGTTAGTTGCTGTATGTTATGATAATGTCCTTCTAGTTACACTAAACAGGAAACAGCTTACTTAATATTTATCCAACCTGACTATGTAAATTATGAAAGTCATACAATAAAGCAATCTTGCATGGGGGTTTATTCTATCATAGACTGACACAGTAAAGTTTTCAGAAACATTATTTTAGTACTAAAATGAGTGTGTTTTCAAAGTAATCAAGGTAAGATGTATATGTTGTTGGGCCCTTCTTACTGACCATTAATAAGACATTACCCTATTTGGAAGACACTGACATGATAATCTATTTTGGATCATAGAACCTAAATAAATAGAATGCACATTAGCATTCCTACCCTCTAGAGGATGTATACACATAAGAAATGTGGTGAAGCATTGACAAAATGCACAAAAGGTCTCTCTTTTTCCATGAACGAGAAAATATTTGCAGTCATTTCACCTGTGTGAGCGTATATAAGTGACATTTCATATTTCTCTTCATGGGAGGCAAATCCAAACGCTGTTGTGTACATTTTATCTAATTTGGTTAGTTGGTACAGTAGCTGTAAATATACAGTATAGTCAATCTTTTTTGGCCTCAGAAAATGGGGTTGGTTTTATTATTTGTCAGTTGGCTCTGTTGTAAATCTTTTAGTATGTGCTGCTTACATGTTTGGTGCTAATGGAAATGCAGCCACATGCTGAGAAACCAGTAGGCATCTCAAGATGCTAAGATGTTTTTTTAGACACCAGTTTCTGGTGCTTTAAAATGACACACCATCTTAAAAGACACATAGAGACATTACTCATAGGTGAGGATAACACAGACATGCAGCCAATAAAATAACCAGTCATACAGTAACACACGATTTACATTTTTGTGACCCAGTGATTTTCTTCCCTTGCTATCTGTCTGCTGCAACAAAACCATGTTCTCATAAACTCCTTTGGCCCAAACATTGTATTCTTTATATTAGACTAATACCTGCTTAAAGTACTACATGTCCTTTCCAAGAAACAGGTAATGTCATCTTGGTGTTCAGCATTAAAGGTGCTGTCTAGCAGTCTACCCCACAGTTAAAGTGAGCAGACCTTCTCTTAATAATGCAATTATCTATTAATTATATAATAATGCAACATCTTGCGTGGACTCTAAAACAAACAGAGCATTGAGAGTAATGTATAAACAAATCATGATATTGCATCAATATACTTGATTTGTTTAGTTGACTTGATAGAGAATTGATGGTCCAGTATTAATACATATATTCTATACTGTACTGTTGCTTAAAGATGGAATTAATAGAACAAAAATCTCTTTATTCTACTACTGTATGCATCTTAAATGTAAATAGTAGCCACTGATAGACCTGCATAAAACCATAAGTGTAAAAGTATTTAAATAATAGTAACACTTACAACTAGTAAGTAAGCAACTAGTAAGTAAGTAGTAAGCAAGTTAGAGCGTGTGTATTTGCCGGACAACATCAAATCGAACCAAATATCATGAGCATTCAGATCTTTGGAAATAGTTTCCAAAACTAGGTCAATGCATGTGTGGTTTGGCTCAGACCGCTGGATCCCCTTGCACCCCCCTTCCCCACCCCATATTCCCCACACGGCCCTACTGGAGGATCTTCTCCCGGGTGTCAGGCAGTCTGAGTGCCACTAGACCTCCACCGACCAGGGCGGTGAAGGACAGAAGGATGGGGATGGCTTTGGTTATGCCAACAAAACTGGCAAAGATGGAACTGCCCAGCACAGCTGCCAGCTTACACAGGGCGTTCAGCACTCCGAAGGCAGTGGCCCTACACGAGGGTGAAAGAGGGGGGAGAAGACTGGAACATTAGTTCTGATTGGCTTATGAATATTTACTAGGCACCCGAGATCAATGGCCACGCAGTTATTGCCCAAACAACACAAATGGAAACTGTCCACGCTGTCATGCCCTCTTAAAACCCTCGTAATGTACTCAGAAATCTGGTGTTTGGCCACACGGCGGCGCCATCTGATTGTGTATGATTTGTGTGTTTTTCAATTGGCATTGCTGTGTATTTATTTATTTCTTAATTATTTCTTTACGTATTTGTGTTTGTATTTATGTATTTATTTCTTTATGTATCAACTCATATGTATACATATGAGTTGATTGATGTTAAATGAAAATAATGTAGTTTCCAGTCCATAACATATCGATGGATTATTTCGTGTCAATGTCATTGTGAGGACCTCAGTTGAGAACAGACACAAGTTACATAGTCAAGGGTTTAACAAACGTTCAACATCCCTTTACATTTCAAATGAACGACAGTACCTTTTGGAGGCGGGATACAGCTCCACGGTAACCACCTCGATGCCGTTCCACGCTGCCGCACTCACACCACAGAACAGACACTGCAGGGCGATTATGGCCGACTCGCTGAAGCTCAGGAACAGGAGGAAGGTACATCCAGCTGAGACCAGCATGGAACCACCTTATTAACGGGTGCAGAGGAAGCAGAGAGAGAGAAGGAGCCGTTCATCATCCGGTTATGAACATGAACAACCAGATAAATGTTACTGTTGAAAGCTGTGTGCTTAGTTCAAGGACTGCTTATTGAATGTCATGGTTGTTTTAATGAATTAGCAGTGTCGAAATATCAAAGTGAAATTAAATGACTGGCATTACAGCTCCCCCAGTACTCCAGATAATCGCCCTAGCTTGTTATGAATCACACCTGGGAGTGCAGAAGGGACACCAAGAAAATAAAACAGCATGTCGGTTATAACCTAGTTCTGTGATTATAACCAGCGTACCGATTGTCTCATCTGAGGGTTCTGTTCACACTCACACAGTTCTGGGAGTGCTATAACACAATCAAGTAATATAAAACCTCCTATTTTTGGCAGAAACTGTCCATGTGCACACTACACATTATACCATACCATGGTATTATACCATATACTAGCATAATACCAGAGCAAATGTATTGTTTTACTTCCAGTGTAAAAATAATCAATTAAAATCTCTTTCAGAAAAGTTCATAAACAACTAATTGAAAATAAATACTGTATAATTAAATAAATCACCTATGATCTTGACCCTTCCAAACTTCTCCATGAAGAGGGCAGATATGATGTTTCCAGGAAGAACAGCCAGGCTGCCCAGAAAGCTGACCAGGTATATGAGAACATCATTGTCTTCACCTGGGTCCAGGTGGCATCCATGCTTATTGTGCTCAAATGTTGTGTTCTCCAACCTACAGTGGATGAACCTCTCGTCCCACAAGTCTGGAGAGAAGAGGAATGTCAATCCTTTCTTCTCAAGACCGGATAAAGATCATTGCAAAGAAGTACTTTTATGTATTTACTTAAAACTAGAAGTTTTTGACCATGTCTGTCTCATAAACCTGTTTACAAAACCACTTGTTTTGCCAAACGAGAGCCAAAGCTTTGGCTTTAGCTTCTTCAGCACACAGTTAGAGTTCGCCACATATTCTTGGTCTGTCATGATACAGGACCTTAAAGCAACTGCTGGTCTATCTGCTCTGATGTGAACACTGTGCTGGCCAACACATCCTGACACCTACCTGTGTTGTAGAAGACAGTGGATCGGATAGTGCAGTTCTCAAACACTGTGTCTGTGGACCTGATATCCACAAATTCGCAATCTTCAAAGAGTGAGTCCTCAAACTTCACTGACTTCATCTCTATGTTGATGAACCTATTAGGATGTGATGGGACACAAACAAAACAAAAAAACACTTCTAGACTTCTATGTCTGTTGCAGCACAGAATTGGATGGGGACTATTATTGGGTCCTAATAATACTCTAATTAGAAGTACTGTAGTATAATTTATTATTATTTAAGATGAGCTTCTTTTGTTATACTAAAATATATATCCACCTCTAGGGCTATTGGGCATAAAACTATATTTAACACTGATCAACGTTAAAACAGGTATCTTCTTTCAATATTGTGATTACAGTCTCAAAGGCAAAGCACAAAAGAGGGTGTGTCTACATGTTTCCTGTTTACAGAGTGGGGATTTTGGTAGTAGCCAATCAGAGTGGCTTGTCATTTAGCTTTAGCGGTAATACTGGCTCTCTGTCAACACCACATGAAATTGATATCTTAGTATGTGGCATGTTAGCACAGTATATAAATATATAAATACATAAATACACCACTCCAATATCTGAATCTGCCATCTTGCCTTCACTAGACAATATAGCCTTGTGTTTATTTAAATTCTGTGCATTGCATAGAAGTATAACATAACATAAACAGTGGTTTAATATATACATATATACATAAATAGTATATATGCTATACATGTGAAATAAATAAACACCACAACGTTTATTTACTTGACATACTTGAGTGGTGTACTTTATGAATGTATACTGTATAGGCCTACAGTATACACATTATGAATATAATCACATAGTGGTCAAAAAATAATGTGACGCTTTCATAAAGCTTTTGGTTTACAGTAACAGTATACCATATACCATACTGTACATGTAAAGATGTCCCTGTTTGTCTGGTATTTGCCTATTAGTACAGTATATGCAATAGTAAATGACTGCATACAGGCATGCCGAGATTACAATATACTGTAAGTGAGAATGCAATGGTGGCCTTGACAATTGAAATTGACAATTGAAATTCAATTTCAACATGTTTCTGTGTTACATTTCCAAAGCATAACACACAAGAGGAGTCCTGTGGTTCAATGAACTGGGTCTGGCTTCACAGTGACTGCTTGGATTGTATTACCAAATCTAATGATGTAAATGTTATTGGCAAAATAACCATCCCAAATGTTCTGTGCTCTTCATCCCAAATACAAAACACTAAAACATACATAATCACATACAGTAACTGTCCTGCACCTCTAACCATGTTAAGGTTTAGTCTTTAGATAGTCTAGTGGTCTGGCTGTTCGACTCCCAGCCGGACAGGTCATACAGTAGGTCTACAGTACAGCGCTGTAGTCAATTACCTGTAAGTATGCCTGAGCAACATACTGTATCTGCCCCGTGTGATACTGCTTAAAGTCCCTTTGGATTATAGCATCCACTAAATACCTGATAATACTGTATATATATACATGTACTGTATACACAAAATATCTGCAACTATTGTACAGTATATCAACATTTGGGCTGTTTTAAGTGTTTTTAATAGTTCCTTTTGAATGTGAATTGTGCTTTTTTCTTGAAGGACACTGAATACACAAGTTGGCCTCCTGCTGACAAAATGATAGACCTACTTGTCTTTGATGTACTCTCCTTCTTTATGGATCTGGTTTTCCAATGAAAAGTTAAAATGAAAATGTGCAACTCGCTCTTTGTGAAAGACCTAGCGAGAGAGAGAGAGAGAGAGAGAGAGAGAGAGAGAGCGCAAGAAGGGGAGAAAATATAATAATTTGTATTTTATTTGATTAATTATTGAATTTTTTCCATATTGGCCATTTCTATTACCTTAACTTTGGACTGATATTCCTCATATTGAAGGTGTTTGATCATATCAGGGAACCACACAGATAGACCATAGTAACTGTAACACAAACAGATTACTTCATTTACTATAAAAAGTGGCAGCATAATTGTAAATTGTCTTACCTATATGCACTATACAGTGCGTAGACAGTGCGTCCACTATTCATTGAATTTCTAATACATATTTACGATGTGGTTGCTGTTAGCAGACAGCTAACAGTTTCCTATCATAAACTAACCTGAAAGCCATACAGAACCAGATGGTGGCCATGAAGAATGTAGCAAACCTCAGCTCAGCAGATAGCAGAGATGCTACGTTCCTTAGAACCTGTGAGAAATAAACAAAACATATGATTTGACATATGACATATGTTTCATAATTGAAGGTTTTTGAGAAACATTGAAATTAACGAAGGTGAAAGCAAAACATAAAATGATTATTAATTCCAAATACCAGTTTACAGAGTGTTAGTGAGCGGACAGCCCACCGCTGTATTGGGGTTCCTGTTGCACTCTGAATCTCTATGAATTCATCCTCCGCCGTCTTAGGTGCCTTGATGTGGGTCACCTGAAATAAGAAAACATAGGCATGTCCCTATAGGCATGTCTGGCCACTTGGCAGCCATCTTGTTAATGCTTTTGTTATAGGAAGACCCTATCTAAAGGAATTGGGAGAGAACTATACTGTTAATGCACTTTCAATGGTCACCAGGACATGAGAATTATACATACAGTATAGTATACAATCTGATAAAAACCACTTAAAATGTTTGGAGACTTACTTCCAAAATAAATTGTAAAAAAGCAGTTTTCCCCCACAGGTTATATTTATTCTACACATGCAAATGTCGGCACGCATCAGCACAATCACACGTTTGGCTAAATACGTTAAGGTTTGGCAGTTTTGGCTCTTTTCCTCCAACTGCCATATTCGTTAACTCATCTCTCTGGAAACGCTACTGCATTAACAAGAGATGGGAGAAGTCATACCATAATGGGGTCTGTTGGTTTACATGTACAATATACTTTACATAAGATCTGTGTACAGTATGTATATCATCTGCTAGATGTATAGAGCAGTATACTCACAGTGAATACTTTCTCTGGCTGTCCCTTAGCCCTCCAGTTGGTGTCATGTACTTGCTTCAAAATCATCCAGGCCTCGTCATGCTTGGCGTTCTGTTTCACACACATGCACATGCACACACACACGCACACGCACACACATCTTTACAAACTTTAAGGAGTCACTAGCCATTTGCCAAAGGAAAAGCTTTCATGATTATTTTCTGCTGAATTATTGATTTCTTCGACATCACAGAGGCCATTGATGTTGCTTGAAATGCGTTCAGCTGGCCTTGGGTAGTTACATCATGAAACGAGAGACTGAGGAAAGTAATTTAATTTGACAAAAAAGTGATCTGCAAGGTTACATTTATAGTTATCTGGGAATCAGGGTTTGTCCTGCCAAAAGGTATTTGTGCCAGTGGGCCAGTTTAAATGTGAACTGGGATTTATTGTACTATTGACGTTAGGGTCATGACCTATTAACACCCTTAACTCAATGACCATATCAGATATGGCTGAAAACCCTAAAGTGTACCTCTTCCTTTTAGCTAAACGTTAAAAGTATACTATATATTTGATGCTTTCAGTGTAAAGATATATTTGTGGAGATTGACTCTTTGTTTTGAGAACCTGACCATGGTAAAGAAACTCCTCCCCTGAAGCCTGGGAAGGCAATGTCTATGTGAAGGGTTTTGTGGCTGTGATAGACCGCAAGCAATCACTGTTTTCTGTTTTAATGGCAAAGTCGTTCATAGTGATTGTAAGCTGATATACCTTTTGTATATCAACTCACGGGCTGCTAACTGCCCACAGCCCTGGCTCTGTAAATGGGAACAGAACCAAAGTGGTGCAGACCGCACCACACAACACTATCCTTCGCAATTTCCGGGGCGGAGCTTCTAAAGGAGCATCCTATGGCATAGAAGGGAGAGTTGGTGCTGTCAACACGCTTTCCCCAGAATGACTGACTTCCTCTTTGACCAGCCACCCTGACAGATCATTTTAAAAGCACCATTCAGCTCCGCACCATTTTGAGGTTAAAGCTAAACTGCGCACGTGAACGCACAAAGACATGGTTCAAACACGGCCGGGGTCTCACCTCGAGCAGGAAACGGGGACTCTCGGGCATAAACATGAGTCCTATCAAGGAGGCGATGGCAGGCAGGGCTGCCACCAATACAAACACACGCCAGCTGTGGAACTGGAACTCAGTGCCCATGCTGAAGCCCCAACCTGCAGAGCACACGCGACACATCGTACTGTAACGTGGGTTAGCCATATTGAGTATCACATATTCATATCACACACACTGCTGTGTTTAAACAGATGTCAAGTCTCTATAGTAACATTCACTTTATGTTAATGTCAATTCATCATTAATGATTAATCAAAATAACTCAGTCCTCTTGACCCATTACAAATCCCCAAATAACACAACTTTGAACTATTTGAACATTTCTATAGTAATATCCACCCCTCAATGCACATCATTAAATTATAACCGCAGCTCTGAAAGGATAGATGACAAAGAGGGTAACCAATGGTTCAAAGAATTAATTTGGTAAACACAGGTTAAGTTTTCCTAAAACTGAGCTTTAATCTTAATCTCAATATTTCAGCACAAATACACATTGTCTGTTTTTCATGCTTTTAACATAGCATTGAGATAAATAAAAACCTGTTCTAAAATGTTAGCTCACATAAAAGGTGGCTGTCTGATAAAAATGTGTTCATTTCTAAGATGCTTTACCAATGAAACTACAAGGGTTTAAAATATTAGATTACCATCTCTACATCTTTTCATATCAAACTCTATTGTTCTCAGTGTATAGAAACAACAAATGAATTAGTCTTCCTGTTACAATTCCTACTATAAACCAGTGTGTTTTGTCCTTATATATTATAAAACTGTTTGTAAAATTATAAGTTCATTGGAGAAATATCATGACTGTACAAAGCCTGAAAATATTATGCAGGAAAACTGAACGTAAATGGAGAAACACTCTGTCTTGAATTATGAGTTATCTAAGGTTAGACAGCTATTCTCAACAACAAGCAGTATGATTAAGAAGAACACTAATAATGTATGTGCTGTTTGACTTCTAAAACCATTATCAACTCAAACAAAGTGAATGCAACAAACAGTTAATTGCTCATTAAAATTGGACTTATTTCCAAAGCTACTAAAGCAGCGGCTATAAAACCTACAGTATATTAAAACAGAGAACACTGAAGCTTCTTTACTAAACAACTACAGACCTGTATCAACTCTATAGTCATTGCTAAAATCATTGGGAAGGTTCTCTACAATCAACACAAGAACTTTTTGAACTTAAATTATATTTGATACATTTCAATCTGGCTTTCGATCTAATCAGTACTGAAACAGCTCGTAAAAGTATTAAATGATATACGTCTGAAAATTGATTCAGATAAAATATCTCTTCTGGTTTTATTGAATCAGGGCTGCATTTGACATAAAACACTGTTGGACATGCACAACAATATTTTATATTGTATTATATTGTATATTTCTTTTTTGTTGCATGTTTATGCACTGGTGCTCTTCCCTCTGTGTAAAAAGCAGAGTGTAGGTGCTTATTAGGCTACAATGTGGATAATAGGCCTATGCCCTTTCACTAACAGCAAAATACAATCAAAATACAGTAATAGGCACCGACAATGCACCTGACACAGATCATTATTAAAACCCTCGTGATGTCCTCTGGGTCAGAATGACCCACATCACTAGCTCTTTGTGGCAGATAGAAGGTGCTAAACCTAATTCTACAGCTTACACACACACATGATTTGCACTGCTGGCACAACAAGGTGTGAGTTTGAAACCCGAGGACAACAGGAGGGTTAAAAGGCACATAAAACAACACA
>JAODUG010056993.1:0-14873 GCA_027564795.1 Aphredoderus sayanus
AGGTTTAGCGCCCTCTATCTGCCACAAAGAGCTAGTGATTTGGGTCATTCTGACCCAGAGGACATCACAAGGGATAATTGTACTAATATTGTCACCTGACACGTTCTCTCTCTCTCTCTCTGTCTGTCTCTCTCTCTCTCACTGAAGGGACAGACATGTAGGTACACGTTTTGTTGCCATCAGGAGCAATGAGACAGGGGGTGACAACTTTTCTGTTCTTCTGTCACTAACACACACACACACACACACACCCCAATATCCCTCAAGTAACATCTACACACCAATATATTTGACACTGGCACTATCACACACACCCACACACACCCACGCTCACAGAGTGAGCCTGAGATGAGACGATACTAATAGCATAGCACCTGCCAGCAGCTGATAAAGGGCCACTGTGAGCTGCCACCTGTCAACGACAAAGACAAGGGCAAAGCCGTAGAACGTAACGCTGAAAGCCCCATTTGGAGAATTCCATGATATGCATTTGACCCGCACTGCCCAAGCCACTATGTTTCCACTGAGACGCCAAAACTCTCCAAAACTCTCCATTCATTTACTTTTTCTTTACGTCTCCTTGCCGCCCTCTCCAAATGTCCATTAGAGGTAGATAACCAGTATCCTGGTAAAACCAGACCCAATATTTACTTTGTGAATTGGGTCTGGACAGGCTCCATTGGGAAGTGTTTGCAGTCGTTGCCTCACACTAGGCGTGGACCTCTGGTTAATTTTGAAACTATTGGACACCCTTTAACCAGTTGCCGTTTCCTACAACTGCTTGTATTGTACTCTTTATATCATCTTCCTCTACCACCATTTTGAAACGCACGCTTGACGACATCGCACTTAGCCAGCCTGATTGTTCCGTCAGTGCGCTGGCTATGCAAACGCTAATGCAAACTAACTTTCCAGTCTATAATCTCAGCAGAAGTTCAACTCGGAGCAATATAGGCAGGCAGAGCCAGGCTAGAGAACCGGGGCCAGATAGCAGAAAGTCTAGGTATTTACAGTACAATCGAAATCAGCAGATGAATGCAAAAGTCCTCTGCTTGCCGGAGAAAAGACACATAATGTACTTTCTGAACCTAGTCGTTCTCTGCATGTGCACTCAAACCCCACCCCTAGAATTTTACTCTTTTGCAGTCCTCTCTCTACTGTGTCTCTCAGCCTCTTCTCTGATTGAATATATTTTTCTCTCGAGCTGCCTTTTCTATGGGAGATACTGTCAGGCAGACTGTAGTATGGGATAGAAGTGTTTACTGTGAGGCTGCAACAGAATATGTTGCTTTGAAAGGCAATGGAGAAAATCAGCTTGCTAGCCATCCATAGTTTTCCAGTTTCCATGTCTGATTATCTATGTAAAAAATTGATTAAACATGGGCCAGATAGGACATATTCTGCCTTTTAAAGTACATTGTTTTATCACTGTGAATATAATTGATGGCTGAGGTATAATGGGTACAATGATAACTAGGTTAACATTAACTTTATTAGGAAAATTGCTTCTCATTATACATTAATGTAAAGACGTATAGCACTGTTCTATCAATGAAAGGTTGTTATGATTTTATTAAATCACATTAAAAACACAGAGTGATAGTCTCTTATGAATACCTAGTCTATGCAACATGTTTTAAGCTTATTGCTCTCTCTCTTTCTCCAAAGAGCTTATTGCTCTCCATTTCTCCAAAAAAGGTAGCCAGCCATATGCAAGTGTCTCTTCCATACTCATTCTAACACTGCTTTATTTATAACGTTTGTTGGCTTAGAAATCTCCTGCTCCCTTTTCAATAAGCTTTGCTGAGAGTGGTGGGTCAGCAGGAAAGAAGTTGGCAGCTCAAATCCCAGGGGGGGTCTCACATTCTCAACAACTCTGAAGGTCTACTTGATTGCGTTTTCTCATCTCAGTGTCAAACAGGTAATTTTGCTAAAAAACTAATGTTATGTAGTATGTCTATGATTCTATGACTTTATGGTCACCACCAGCCAATAGAAAGATGTACTCTTGGTGTACTCTTGAAATCCTATAAATACTTGTTACCATATTATTAACTTGTTTTAGAGATGTTGAGACAATGCAATTGGATGGATAATGTATTATTACATACAATATCTCATGTTTAAATACAGTTAACCCTAACCATAACTGGTTTATTTAATATTATTATTAATATTGAAACCATATGTGCTGTGGTTGTTAATATGGAATTTTATATGGTCGTTAATTATTTAACAGCTACTCCACATCTGCCAAAACACATACTGTACACACACACACACAGGCGCACGCTCATATATTGATGCAGGCCCACCCAACCTACCCAAACGCAGACGATAAGCCCACCATTATCAGACACTGTGTCACATTGTGTCTGTGGAGGGAAAGGAATCATTTGATAGAGTTCCAGACAATGTGCAGTGTATGTGCCACAATTCCTTTTCCATTACGAGGCAGCGTGTTTGCTCAACCTTGGCAGGAGCCAACAGCTTTTTCCTAGTAGAACTGCTTCTGAAAGGATCAGCTATCTCTCCCCTCTCGTTCCTGGCTTTCTCGGAATATCTTGATTGATATGGCTGTGTGTGTGCCCATGTTTGTGCTTGTGGCTCATGTGTGGGTTTGTGTGAAAGACGGAAGACTGTTTGCCTGGTGCTTGTGTGTATTTTTGCCAGGATATTTTTATGCATCTTTGAGTGACAGAACAAGTCAAAGTGCTGTATGACAGAACTTTAGGTTAAAGGGGAAGAAGAGCAGAAAGCAGGGATGTTTTGCGCGTGTGTATGTGTAGCGCATGTAAGAGCACATCAGTGGGCCTATCTGAAACCTTCTGCCATGAAATCCCTCAACGCGGTAAAAAAACGTGCAATCAGAGAGCACACCAATAAATCTTGACTACCTGCGGAGCGGGAAAAGAAAATCTATAGTTTTTCTGTTCAAGAAAATGAAACCAGACAGAATTTTGTCTCCTCTGGCAGAGGCTGAGACCCCAGTCACGACAATCAGATATCCTTTTTAGACATCACCCAGGTATTGTTTGTAAACCGTGACTGGTAATGTGTTTCACTGCAAAATGTATGTACTGACCACTGCGCCATACCCAGATAAAATATTTGCTAATCTGAACATGTTAAATGTCATTGAATATCTCGTGCCCTTTACCATGTCACATTCTGTTGATAAATATAAAGCAAACAAGCATACACCAGATTGTCTGATTGATTCGTTTAGTGCATGTAGACTGCACTTTATATCTGGGGCATCTCAGTGCAAGTCACATATCTAGATTTAGTGACTGCCGACATCATTGTGCAATAGAATACTTTTACCTGTTAACTGTGATTATAGCACGTGGTTATCAGAGGATTTGAAAATGTCAAATAACGCTTGCAGAAGCAATGAGGTGATTAGAGTGCCAGGCGTTATGTATCATGTCAGCTAACCCAGAGGAAAATTAAGATTGAAAATTAGCTGCTCAGCAAAGATACAGTCAATATACCTTGCCATTTACTGAATGTCAAATCTTCTGATAATATTGACTTGGTTTGCTAAAAATGTAAGACAAGCATGGTGGCAAGAGATACATGATTGTGTTTAGTATAAAAATTATTATTTCTTATGTGGAAAAATTACCCAATCCTTCAGAAATTGCGATCCCATTTACAAGAAACACAAGGTATCCTGTTCACAACGTCTAGGATGTATTCACATCCACGGTTCCCTGAGTAGGGACCAGGGCTATTACTTACGGTACATGAGCATGTGATCATTGTAATCCAATCAAAAAACTCTACAATCACGCCGAATGGCTGAGAGGTCAAAGCCCCTGACCCCCATGGGGTATAAATAGTGGCTTGCCCTCTCAACTTCCTCTTTTCACCGCTGAGCGTCTCGAGAGACACCGTACCGAAAGTAATAGATCTGGTCCCTACTCAGGGAACCATGATGTGAATACATCCCAGACGTTCCCTATCGCAGGAACTTCTATCTATTACTGACCGTTTACAGTCACGCGACCAGTATGGTGGCGGACTGAGGGGAATCCAGAGTATGCTTTCAAGAAGCTGGTCAGGGGGGTGGCATGGCCACGAGCCGCTTGGCTAGCATGAGGTGAGGGGCTAGCTCCGGGTGGGGAGGCGGGGAGCGAAGCTGGGCCTACACCAGCCTCGGAGCCAGCTAGAGGTGGAAATTTGGAATCCGACATGGGGAAATCCTTTACCTCCTTTGGGAACAGCTGGGGCCGCCTCCGGATTGCCCCCAGCTTTTCCTCGAGGACAGCAGCCTCGGATGGCGGTCTTCTTGGAGTGACCGCACCCAAGGCACATTCTCGATGATATCGTATCCTGTTAGGAGACAAGAGATACACACACACACACACAGGCCCTCAGAGCTGGTGAGTAAATTCAAGACACACCAACTCTAAAAAGTATTAAGCTCTATGTAAGATCGTGATTTTTCGTATATTTACTGTTAGTAGGTTGTCCGACAGGATTCCTTGCCAAGCAGAGCGGATCAAGAAAAGAGGAAGTTGAGAGGGCAAGCTGCTAATTATACCCCATGGGGGTCAGGGGCGCGGCTTTGACCTCTCAGCCATTCGGCGTGATTGTAGAGTTTTTCGATTGGATTACCATGATCACATGATCAGGTACCATAAGTAATAGATCGCAGTTCCTGCGATAGGGAACTAGCGTTGTAATTTTTTTAACACTTTTATTGATTGAGGAGAATCCTTGTGGTAATTGGAAGAATAAAACCAACACAAGCTGACTGGTTTCCCACCAAACTAAATGATGTGTGTGGAGAGAGAGAAGCAAACTTACTGTGAGTTTACAGTAAATACAAAGAGACATTCCTTCAGCCTGGCTCACATCAAACGGTGTGGGCCAAGTTGACAAGATAACATCAGTAGCATGCACACACTTTGAATGTGTTAGCTAGCCATTATCCAAAAGGATGTCAGCATAATGTTACTTTGTACATGACGGGTGTCAAAGAATGTCATTGCATTAAGCATCAGCCAATGTTAATCCAAACAGATACACGTATGTGATATGAATTCTATCTGATTGGAACGACAGCATTGTGTTGCAAGTGTAAAATCAAAATGCTCTCTTAAAGTGACATTAGGTAACTGCTGTTAAACATGCATTTTAGTTAAACATTTTATTAGATTAATTGAGAAATGAATCATTAGAGTACTTGACAAATTGATAAAAATTATATAGATATTAATCAAGTAAGAACATTTTAGGTGTAGTCCTATTCTTGATGTTTCCGAGTTTTGGGTAAAGATTGTTTGTTATTATACCACCATAAGGCTAAGGCATAAGGCTTCTGTTCACTGCCAACTTTGAACATATTTGCAAGGTTTTGCCCAAATGCAGGTGAAAACTTTCTGAGTTATCAAGAACTGAATTCTCAAAAGATACAACTCTCTTGGTTAAAACATATTCAAAAGTAATGTAGAAATTCTGTAGTCATATAAAGAGCTAACATATGGAAATTATGAATATTAATAAAGCCTATAGATACATTTAACCTGAAATAAATAAAGTGTTAAAACGATCTCATGTGTTTCCTTGTAGCTGCTTGGCGATACTGTTTTCAACAATCGTCATGTTTTGCTGCAACATTGCCTTTCCTGGCAGCATCTGTCAAAGTGCCAGTCCATTACCGTGGTAGATGCTGTGTAATGCTCAGGCTGCCAGGGTTGTGAAAATCTATCAGTACAGGACAGAGCCCCTTCCCCTCACTGGAGGAAACTAGGGGGAGAGGCTGTTGGCGATCAATACCATCACTCACAGCTAGTTGACTACAGATGGAACACATCCCTCACCCTGTTACCTGCACATTATGACTGACAGTCTATGAGAGTTTGGAGTCTACTTGGTTCACCTTGCCGAAAGAAAGTTGTTGTTGATGTTACGGGTTGGCACCCATTTAACCCCCCCAGCAGCATTACATTGTTAAATGATTCAAAATGGTTGTCATTCTGGGGGACCCCTGAGGGATTAGAAGACATGTTCCTCTCTTTTTTATTTTTTATTTTATTTTATTATTTTATTTTAGGTGTTTAAAATTATATTTGCATTTAATTTAATGTGTTTTTTGTATGTATGCCAATGACTATATCACAGTGATTGAGAATAGCTGTTATATTGCTGCTTGTTGGCCCATAATTATGGACTAAATATATTTGGGGATGCATTGTGATGGAATGGACAGACAACACTAATGTCCCTGCATTGTTAAAGCATTCCTTCCTTGCATCACTCCAGGCTGGCTTCCTCTAATTGGCAGAGTACACCACATCATACCCGATGCCAAAATGTCCAAAATGCACTTTGTCCGTATGGGTGTATCAGCAAATGACGCCAAGCCATGAGACAATTCACAACAAACACAAACATTGATTTTGAGACTTTTCTGGCTCTGTCAGTGCCTTCAGACTGCTACATATGTTGTCATGCTTTCATTTCAGGGCTGTCACACAGCTCAATAGCCACAACAGGCTACTACTCAATCAAAACATCACTCAAATAACCTAAAAACATTTGTTATTACAAGGCGTAAACTGAACCGCTTTCAATAATGTCTCCTATTTTCATTAGAAATGTTTGACCTGGAATACAAAATAATATTGAATTAACAAATGTGAAACCGTGAAACTCACAATGCAACACATTCATCCACATGTAGTCCTTTGACGGCATGTGTGAGAGAGATGCAGTGTATCTGCTGAGGGAATAAAGGAAGGTGTGTGTGTGTGTGTGGGAAGCTGTGGGTGGGAAGGGGTGGGAAGGGGCCACAGAAGGAGGTGGGTGTGGATAATAAAGGCCCTCCTGCTTTGTGAGCCCTGGACTCCCAAGGCAAGGCTGCAGCGGGGGGGGACTTCCAGCCGGCCGGCCTCCTGGTTGATGGAGGGGAGCTTTACGAGCACTGTCACCCGAGACGCACTGCACAGGTCACCGCGCCGCATGACCTTCACCAGCGCCACCTCATGGAGCGACGCAGCGCTGTCGCTCCACACCCAAACACACATACAAGCACACATGCACACAAATACATACAAACACATGCACATGCACACAAGCACATGAATGTTCACATGCACAGAAGCACACACACACACACACACAGTCACATGCGAATGTGGACACGCACACACACACACACACCTACACACACACACACACACAAATCTGCAGTTCCTCATATGGCCACTTGAGGCTTTCTACAAAGGGGAGTCAATCCCCATAGACTCCTATGTTAAAAAGTCTGGCCGAAATAAACATACCGGTTCAAATACTGGTTTTGGTCTCTATAACAAGTTTCCCCATTCATGACTGTACAGGGGGAGAAAACTTATGGGTGTATGGGTTGTCTACATGTATTTATACAGTCTATGGTGCAGTCTCTAATCAACCTGTGTACCTCTCACAACACAACCTTCATCACCAGTCAAGGCTTCTCACTCCACTGAGACTGCTCTTCTAATGGTGCCAGAAGCCCTTCAACACTCCTAGAGCCTCCTGTCTCTGCTCAGACCTCAGCCTGTTGGAGCTGTCTGCAGTGTTTGACACAGTAAACCATCAGATCCTTCTATTGACCCTCGCTGAGCTGGGCATAGCCCACTTTCCTTGTTTGAGTCTTATCTGACAGACCGCTCCATCATACCTGTCCAAACCCTGCCACCTCAATCAAAGCAGTATCTTAAAACAGCATAGCAATTAGCCAATTAGCACGTGATGTTAAATGTGGTACACATCATAATTGCAATTGTTTCAGTCTCTAGACTTGTTTATCCTTGTTTGACCAAAATATTATTTTATAAATATGTACATTTCAATGAGATTTGTTAACAATTACTGATGATTTTAATCAAACGTTCTTGATAGAAAAATGCATTATTCCTAGAAAGCACAGAACCCATCTCCTAACACAGGCAGTGTTATTGGCAAGGAAGAACAGACCAGCAATGTTCTTATGGATTTCCAGACAAATGGCCGTAATCAGGATAAGTGTCCATTTTCCTAAAATCCAGAACGTATCAAGGAAATGAAAGGACCGGAGCAGCACCTGAACAACACCCTGTGGATACAGACAAACTATCACATCAAAGATGAGTGCTCTCTCCAAGCTTTATGGGTAGTAGATCTTCACTCTTCCTTCTGGCTAGATATCAGAGGGCAGGATATGCTGGTCTAACAGTGAATGGGGAATGCAAAGCATTACAAACAAACAGTATGAATATGTCTTTATACAGTATGTCTATGTGTGTATACTGTATGTATGTTCCTGCGTTTCTATGTTTTCTACAGATGTTGATAAGAGTCAGTTAATAGCAAACTGACTGTTGTGACATGATGATTTGAGAGGTTCTTTAGCATCTTTCTTGTGTGGGGCAGCTCCTCCATGGCCTTCTATCAATGCCTTAGACCAGATCCTTAAAAAAATAGGGGTCAGATGAGGCCTATATTTTTATTTATTTTACAAAAAACAACTGGCTGTTGTTTGACAAAACACATCATGGACTGCAAATGCAACTACAGCTGTATGTGGGAACCAACTGTTGGTCAGTTCTTACAATCTGTATATACGCCATAGAGTTTCGGTTGCAATGAGCCAGATTTGTTCTGAAGCACAAGTTGTCTCCGTTTGTTCTTCACACACCATTTTGTTGCCGGATCCTGCTGTGTCTCTACAGCCCTTGACTGCAGCACCATGGGAAGCTTCCGGTCTTCTTCACTCCCAAGGACTGTCACTGCTCCCCCTTGAGACCTCTCTACCAATGACGTTGCTGGGTAGAGAGGTCAGTGGCTGACTGACGTACCTTTGATCGCCCTGTAGCAGGAATACGTAGATTTTTCGGATCTATTCTCTAAGAGGAACAGTACCTCCCTCCTCACAGACCCTGGGACTGTGCCACCAGCCCTGCAAACAAGACAGGCTCTTCGCTATCTATTTGTACACAGATATTGAACCTTCCATCTGTCTTTGAGCCCCCTGTTTTCACTGTCCACTTTATTTGTGTGTTTTGGATAGTTGGATAGAAGTTAACCGTTTTTTTGAGAGTGAGGGATCAATGTGATGTGAAAATGTTAATTTCCAAGTGGAATGGCACCAAACCTGTTGAGAGCTGTTTTGCAGCGTGTTGCGGGCAATGGGCCAGTATTTGCAACAACAAAAAAAGAAGATATCTCTAAATCAGCTGGTGGCCCTGAACATATCCCACAGGCTTGTTTTTGACACATGCCTAAGACACAAAACCATGGGGTATTGATGCATAATTAGTATTGGTAAGTAAGGGTTTTGATCATTCAACTTTCCAACTAAGTTACATTTGTTCATTATTATTGCTAATGATAGCTGTAGTTCTGGCAGAGGAAAAGATGAAAGGATGTGATTAGATGAGTTTCTCTATTTAGCTTGTGGGGCCTGTGGAGTTTCTCTGGGTGTCTTATTGATTGCGTCAAAGAACACAACCAGAATGAAATAAGAGTTCATTTTTTCCTGATTAACTGCATAATGAGAGTGTACCTTCAAAGCAGGCTGTCTTGGTAGGCATTAAATTAAGGCGTTAGAACTGAATTCAGGAAATTTGAGAGGAATCGACTAAACAAATTAATAGTTATTCTATGAATAAATAAACCTGCACTACATTTCAGTAATTATACAATACGTTAGATTAGTTTTTCTGACACTGAGCCTGGAAGCAAGTACAACTAGGGAAGAACGGCATGTATAGAGTAATTTATCCTGTTAGTTTGAGCAGTTTCTGATCTGTATTTTGTTAACACATAACTGATTTGAAATGAAACATGAAGAAAGTATTGAAATGACAAATCAATACCCACACACTCACTACAGAACACATGAGACATGAAACAACAACCAAACAAAAACCAAAAAACATAAGGGCATCAATTACTTCTTAATGAGATCATTTGACAAACTTGTGCTTAAAGTGTGTGTGTGTGTGTGTGTGTGTGTGTGTGTGTGTGTGTGTGTGTGTGTGTGTGCTTGAATCAGTGTGTCATCCGCACGCCTATTGGGAGAACAGAAGCCTCTCAGCCTCATTGATTAGCTCGTCAGATGGACCAGCTGTGTTTCACCAGAGATAATGTTTTAATTAACGGACTTCAATATCTAATTAAGATCAGATGTAGATGCTTTATAGAGGTCATTTAAATGAAGGCAGACACGTGGTCAGCAGGACGTTGAGGTGCATGATGGGATCGATAGTTGCCCAATGTGAAGCACCTGGACCAGTTCTAGATGGGAGAATACAGAGGAAATCGTTCTGCGGTCAATGAGATGTTTTAAAACGTCAAACTCATATGAATGTTGAAGGTAATCACTGCATCACTGAATAAATGTTTAAATGTTAACTAGTAAGGGAACAATTCACACTATCAAACGCATGGGCCAGTGGGTGATTTATACTCTAGTCATTTAGTTGTGCCTGTCCTCTATGTTGGATCAGTTGGCACTGTTACAGTACATGTTGATGTAATTTTAGGGATGAAATGTCAAACAGCAGATTATAAAAACCAGAAATATAAATGGAACAATATCTTCTGAGATAAACAAATCATTATAAATGTCTGTAATTAGGTGAGTGTGTGAAATTGATTTATATGAAAGTCAGTTTAATACCTCACGTTGCGCTGTACAAAATTACTCACCAATACTTAATCTACAGCTGTTTCCATATGATAACATACTGTACACTGCTCAAATACACAGGATGAAGAGTGCTTTATGAAGAGTGATTTTAATATTATAGTTTAAATAGTTTAAATAATATAGTTTAAATAAATATTTAAATCTGATATTAAATTCTAACAGATTCTGGCTAAAGGTATGACAATGGAAATAGCAAGCACTTTAAGGCCTGTCCTCACAACAAACACCCTTGTTTCAGTTTGGCCTTGTGCCCAGACAACACCAGAGATTTCGGCGACTGCACAACTTTTCAAATGCAGCTCTTATGTTGTTGCAAGCACAGGCTAAACGGAGCTCTTTTTAAATTAAAAATAATACATTTTCAAACAAATGTGTTGTAAAAATGTAGTCTTAATGTCTAGTTAACCCACCGCCATTGTATTATAGTTAATGTTTTACAACTTCAATCAAATGTTTAAACATAACATTTGAAAGGGACACTGCACCTGGTCTCTTAATTTCACAGGACACCGAACAAACGGTGATTGAAATATAAAACTGAAGGCCAAAGGCTGGCATGTCGCAGTATTCCTATCTAGCAAATGGCCAAGCAAGGTGACATTGATTCATCACCACAGGACTTCTCTTCTTCCCTTCTCTTTCACCTTCCCTTCATTCAATCTGTTTAGCTCTTTTAGCGGGCCAACCACAGTCTGCCCTGACACTCCAGGCTTTAAAAGCCAGCTCTAATTAAAACCAATGTTTAAATACCTTCACTAATCCATAGACCATTGCAGTATATTAAGACTCCCGGCATTGATTAGCGAGGCTGTTCCAAAGACCCAGGACAGGCAAATTAATTAGAGGAAAATGATAGAGGAAATGTCACATGGTGTCATAATTTTTTAAGAATTTATATTAACAAATTAAAAATCATTAAAAATCGAAGCTGAAATATTTTAATGTTTCAGTTATATTCAATTATAAGACAAGATTTTGTGAAACTTAATTATAGATGATTTTATATTTTTTACATTTTGCAGAACCAATTGTTTTTGTCATCAGTATTTACTGCCCTCCAGGTTTTAGTTAAATAATGAAACATTAAATAATGTGTTTGGAAAAAGGTTTCATTTAAACTTAGATATACCAAACACCCTTATCCAGGAGTATGGTTCCAGAACCGAGATTGAAGAGGAACAACGTGGTTTTCGTCCTGGTCGTGGATCAACAGACCACCTCTTTACTCTTGCAAGGATCCTGGAGGGGGTTTGGGTATGCCCATCTGGTCTATATGTGTTTTGTGGATCTGGAGAAGGGGTATGACTGGGTCCCCAGGGAGATACTGTGGGAGGTGCTGAGGGAGTATGGTGTAAGGGGTTCCCTTCTTAGGGCTATCCAATCACTTTACGCCCAAAGCGAGAGCTGTGTTCAAATTCTCGGCAGTAGATCAGACTCGTTCCACATGGATGTTGGTCTCCGCCAGGGCTGAGCTTTTTCACCAATCTTGTTTGTGGTGTTCATGGACAGGATACATCGCTGCTTTTTGCAGATGTGGTGGTCCTGATGGCATCATCGGCCTGTGACCTTCAGCACTCACTGGATCGGTTCGCATCCGAGTGTGAAGAGGCTGGGATGAGGATTAGCACCTCTAAATTTGAGGCCATGGTTCTCAGCAGGAAACCGATGGAGTGCATACTCCAGGTAGGGAAAGTCCTTACCCCAAGTGAAGTACCTCGGGGTCTTGTTCGCGAGTGAGGGTACATTGGAACGGGAGATTGGCCGGAGAATCAGAGCAGCGGGAGTGTATTGCAATCGCTTTACTGCACCGTTGTGACGAAACGAGAGCTGAGCCGGAAGGCAAAGCTCTTGATCTACCAGGCAATTTTCATTCCTACCCTCACCTATGGTCATGAAGGTTGGGTCGTGACCGTAAGAACAAGATCACGGGTACAATCTGCCAAAATGGGTTTCCTCAGGAGGGTGGTTGGCGTCTCCCTCAGAGATAGAGCGAGAAGCTCGACTGTCCGAGAGGAACTCGTAGCGCCGCTGCTCTTTCACATTGAAAGGAGCCAGTTGAGGTGGTTTGGGCATCTGTTAAGGATGCTCCCTGGGCGCCTCCCTAGGGAGGTGTTCCAGGCACGTCCAACTGGGAGGAGGCCTCGAGGAAGACCCTGGACAAAGTGGAGAGATTATATCTCCACAGTGGCCTGGGAAAACCTCGGGATCCTCCAGTCAGAGCTGGCTAATGTGGCTCGGGAAAGGGAAGTGTGGGGTTCCCTGCTGGAGCTGCTTCCCCCGTGACCTGACCTCTGATGTGGTTGAGGGTGGATGGACACCAGACACACCAATTCTAGTTAAATATACTTTAAATAATTTCTGAAAACATTTAGATTCTTGGTAGTGGTGGGCAGTCCAAATAATTTGTTAAAAGAAAAGAAAATTCAGTACCTTTAAGTTTTTTGAGCTTCGAGCTGTCTGAACTTTGCTGTAACTTCCAAGCCCTGCAGTCACAAGCAGGTACTTTCTCGCTGAGGCGTCGAGTACACTTCTAGTAGAAGGAAATGGCCATGGTGTATGGGCGGGTAAAATTAAGTAAATCAATACACAATTCTGTCTGTGTCGGATTAGATTTGCGATACAAAACAAGCGGTTATTCCTTTTTTTTTATTGATCACCTTTGCTAATTCGCTTTGGTAACTTAATTTAGTTGAGTTTTTCTAACCTGTTTTGTATACCAAACAATTTAGTGCTGTGAAGAAGGCAGAAGACATTTCTTAACTACTACTGCGACATTTATTCACTACCCAGGAACAGAGCATGGAAATCGTACAATTTCAGACTCTGTACAAATCGAACATTGAGACTGATTTGATTAAAATCATATTCTCTCCAGCATTAATACCGAGGGAAGTTCAAAGCTAGTAAACAATGCTGGACATATAATATCCACAAACTGGTCAAAGGTTAATATCAAGGTGAGTGTAAGTGTGTGTGTGTGTGTGTGAGATTCTCCATCTCATGCTTCACCAAGTCATAACTGTGGGCAGAATCCAATTTATTGTCTAGAGACAGAAGGCAACAATATTGCTTTCTTCCCCTCGCATTTCTCAGCAGCAAATTTCATACAGGCATACACAAGGGACACCTCACGGGGCACCTACGGGGGTCCTGACAGATCCATAGGAGACCTGCCTCGACTGAAAAATTGGGAAAAAAAACAGAGAAACTATTGCTTCTTACAGGAAAAAAAAGAAATGTCCTATTCCCTTGTGTGGTCATTGATCTGCAGTCTTTGATCCAGACCCTGTATTAAATCACCTGGGGTCCTGAACCAAATGCTCCTCCCTACCCCTTTTGTTCACACCAACACTACAGAAAATAGAAAGCGTTTTACGCCCAGAGAACTAGGAGGCTTCAATCTAGCCTCCAGCTTTTAGTTTTCTTTTTTCCCCTTCTCTCTCCTTTTTTCTCTGCCTTGTTTCTTCTCGCATTTTTTCTCTTAAATCTCTGGCTTTTCCATACATGGCATTGTAGCAGGCCTTTTGTGCCATCCTGATGGAAAGACTAGTTTTAAACTAAGACAGCTCACATTGTGCAATGAGGACAACAAATTGGATCTTTTGTGCAGGACTGGGGGGAGAGAGAGAGAGAGAAACCGTGAGAAAGAGACACAGAGACCGAGACCAATTTGCCCACAACAAACCTTCAATCCTTCCAGGTGGAATTGGTTTCGCTAGTGTGCGTTTAATATTCTCCTTGGTTTAACATGAGTAGTTACGTGGTCTGAGGCTATGTTAAAAGGTAGCGTGTAATTGTGTGTAATTCTGGCCATAGGGGGCAGGGTTGAGCTTATACAGGCACCTATTAACGCTGAGTTGAGTGTGGGCATGTGAGTGCATGTGTTCCCCTGATTCTCATTAAAACACAAAGGGCCCTATCTTACACCCGGCGCATAGCAGCGCCAAGTGCTACACAAGTGTCTTTGCTGGTTTCAGACTGATGCAGTTCTCATTTTCCCCACACAGCGCCACAATGTTTAACCCTACAAAGTGTAAGGCCTAATAATATTACCATGTTGGACATTTGGATATTGTAGTAAATGCATCTCTACCTATCTTAACCCTCGTAGGCGCTAAACCTAATTTTACAGCTTACACACACATATTATGTGCACTGCTGGCACAACAAGGTGTGTGTTTGAAAC
>JAODUG010057004.1:0-11580 GCA_027564795.1 Aphredoderus sayanus
CCCCCCCCCCCCCCCCCCCCCCCCCCCCCCCCCCCCCCCCCCCCCCCCCCCCCCCCCCCCCCCCCCCCCCCCCTAATCTCATACAGCCGTATATGACCAGTGGAGTGAGAAAAGCTGGGAGAAGGGAGAAGGGGAACAGTGGGTGATTGGGTGGGGGTGGGGCAGGGGGTCTAGGTCTATGAGGAACAGCTGCTGTTTGCTTCATAGCTCCACTCAGCCAGCTCCTCCTACCCCCTGCATCACAATGTGTCAGGCCTCCACAGGGACAGGGGAGTGACGGCCCTGTAGCATTCAGCCTCCTTAAATAGATGACTCATTACCATTGAGTAACAGTGGCCATAGAGCAGGTAGCATGTGAAGGCATGGAGAGACCAGATAGTGTTGATCTGCCAGCCAATTCAATTCCCTTCAGTTCACTGGTGACACAGTTTAGCATACTAAGAATAAGCCAAAAATTATTTGGCACAACACAAAACATTTGTAAAGAACAAAACAAGCACACATTTGAACAAAAACATAACTACATAAAACATTGCTTGTCAGATTTGTTTTCATTTCCATTTTTGCTAATTACATTGTTTGTCCTCCTTACTACATATTGAAAAAGCACTCTGCAACTCCTTGGGGGACAATGACCCACAGTTTGAGAGGCAGGGGCTACCGTCACTAATGATGTTGAACTGTTCAGATGGGCCCTTCTCTTCATACCTCTGCTCAACTGTCACTGCACGTCGCTCATTCCTTCTCTACAGCCCCTCATGTTCCATGGGGCAACCGCGTGCTATCAACCCCTCCCCTACGACATACACAACTGGTCTCTGGGGACCATATGTTGACCCGTGGTGGAACTGAATGCAGCCATCTGCCTGAGCCCTCTGTGTCCCACAGGGCAGGACTGTGGGAGAATGTTTATCAGACACAATACACCACATACACACACACACATGCCTTTAACCCTTTCCCAGCCAGCCCATCTCATTGTAGCAGTGACAACAGGATAATGAAGTGTTTGTTTCTGTGTGCAGGGGAGGGGACAAAGAGTATAGTCACCCATGCATCGTCACTTGTCCTTACATATTGTAACCATGGCAATGGGAGGGTATCGCTTTGGCAAGTTTAGTTTTTTTTTAAACCAATGATGTGAATGAGAACACCATCGTAAAAATCGTAAAAAACTGGAATTAATCTACGAGAACATATTTAGTTTACGCCAAGTGAGTTCTTTACATGTATTTATTAAGACATTCTGTGGAGCTGAGCTTGTGTGTACCTGCATCTTATCTGAAATAGTCTTGAAATAGGTTGAACTCATTGGATTTTAAATCAACTTCTGAACAGTACAGAAGCAGAGACTAAACCTAGTGTGTTACAAATACATTTAATAATAACCAAGTTGCCACTCTCAAAGACTGACCCAAACAAATTACCAAGATGTGTTCTGATTTTACTGCTTAGATTTGATCCAAGCAGATCGCTGGAACTCAACGACTTAAATACCCCCGTCATCAGGTCAGTGGAGGAAAATGCCAAAAGTCACAAAAAAAAAAAAAATGTTCCCGTGTAGTGAACATGCTCCATTTACTTTACCCTAAATAGGTACAATAGAATACAACTTAGTTGGGCTCACTGTTCCCAGTATCAGCAACATCAGTGTGTCGCTGTGAGTTTTTATTCAACACACATTACATAGGTGTAATATGGGAAGAACATCAAATGCAATAATCAGTTTAAAAAGAAAAAACAACTTTATTTCCGGTACAAAAAGGCAAGAAAAACCAAATATATTAAACTTGATACAAACATTAACTCAATGTCCTATATAAATACGTTAAAATAAATTAAAGAAATTAAGTTACTAATGACTATCACCTAACCCTAAGAAACCTCAAACGCGATGATGAAAAAGCCATTTTGACCAATAACGGCACTGAGCCTGATATCGGAACCAACTATTAACCATGGGAGTTAAACACAGCTAGCATGTCTAAAAGGCTAAAGGCACACATCCTACACTATAACACTAGAATATAAAGGACTCAACTTGGTAAGGCAACATGTCTGAGCCCGGTTAAAAAAAAAAAAAAAAAAAAAAGGAATGTAATTGTCAGTAACAGCATGTATAGGGAATAACATGGCAAACATTAAGTTGGTCAGAAATCAGTAGCACAATTCTACCACTCAAATTACAGCCCACATCTGGGTGCTTATGATGGGCCACAATTTCTGTTAGAAACAATTGATATTAGCCAAAAGACACTTGGGAAATGACTGAAAGGATTTCCACCTTAACAGATTTGTAAACATTAACGTTGCGCGTTTCACCTCGACAAAAACACGAGTGAATCAAGTCCACCTGACTCATTTGGTAGTTTACAGACAGCAGTTTGTCATTATCCTAAGATCTAGAAAAACAGCAAAACAGTGGCACGCAACAAGAGACAAACAACTATAAAACAAAAAAACAAAAACAAAAAAGATATTGCCCATTGCTACAGAACTGGGAATGCTTTGGCTTTATAAGAAAAATCAATAGAGAGGGGTGAAGTTGGAAGGTTTCAACTACAGCCAATCACACTGTGATTACAATTTTAGATTTTTTCATCCCCGATCCCCAAAGTGATCATACTGCATTTTCCGACAAGCCACCTTAGCCTACTACAATCATGCATCACCCTCCTAGCCCTTTACAGATGGTCTGCTGACATCGTCATGGCAATCACTGGTCTTGAGAGCCAGCAGCCATCATCCAAGTGACGACTATCAGACCGTTCCCCTCCAGTCATTCAATATGGGGTATAATAAAACAAGTCCATCTTCTAGGCTTATGCACCTACACTGGTGCGCCTGAGCGGTTGCATCTCCTGACACTGGCCGTGCTACAGGAAGAACCTTGTGACATCTTCGGGCACGGACAGCTGGCTGAAGACGGCCAGGCGACGGGCGTTGCTCTCGGCGACGCCGCCCGACTCCGAGCCGCTGAGCGAGCTGGCCGAACTGCCGTCGCCGACGCTGCCGTCCGGCTCCTGGTCCGACAGGGAGGCGTAGGAGAGCGAGCGGGCTCCCAGGGGCCCCGGCAGGCCCGCGGAGGGCCCAGTACCGCCCAGGGAGGGGGAGGCGGCGGGGGAGAAGCCGTACAGGGAGCAACCGGAGTCCGGGGAGGGCAGGGACTGGGGGTGCGCCGCCACCACCGGGGGTTGTGGGTAGCGGGCGCGCGAGGCCTCGAACGGGGAGTCCATCTCCAGCAGGGCGTGCGACAGGAGCTCTGTGATGTCAGCACAGGGGGGCGGGGGCGACGGATGGGGGGGCACGGCGGCCAGCAGGGGGGGCTGGTGGGGCGCGGAGGGGAACCCGGCGAAGCTGAAGCTCTGGCGGAGGAGGGGGGGCCTCCGGGGGCGGGCGGGGCCGCAGGAGGAGGCGGCGGCGAAGGGGCAGGAGGTGAACGGGGAGCAGCTCCTCCTCTGCTCCCCGCCCCCCACCTCATCCCCCTCCTCCTCGTTGTTGTGCACAAAGTGGCAGCGGATGCCGTAGGGGCAGAAGCCCACGGTGTGGAAGGTGCGGCAGGGCTCCGTCTTGTACTTGGGGTGCCGGTTCAAGTCCCGCAGCTCCTCGGCGCCGTGGGCAAACTGACACTTCCCGCCGTACTTGCACACGCCGCTCTCGGCGAAGGAGCGGCACAGCTCCGTCTTGTAGCGGGAGGACGAGGAGGCGGAGGAGGACGAGGACGAGGAGGAGGACAGGGCGGAGGCGGAGAACAGGAAGGCGGCGGCGGAGGAGGAGGGGGGTGGGGAGGGGCTTGGCGGGGCCTGGTGGGCCTTGGCGTCGGGCCAGCCCAGGGTGGCCGCGGCCACGCTGCCCGTCTCCACCATGCTCATGGAGCGCTCCGCCCAGAAGCCAGACTTCCCCCACGACGCGTTGGGGAACTGGGAGGGCAGCGCGGCCCTCTCCGGCTGCTGCTGCTGCTCCCCCCAGTGGCTGGCTGGCAGAAAGGCAGTGTCCGTAGACTCTGCCGAGAGCTGGGCCAAGGGGGACATGGAGAAGGAGAGGAGCGGCTGGCGGCGGCTGGGCCCCATGCAGCCGGGGCTGGTGGTGACCAGGCCCAGAGAGGACAGGGCTCGCGTCTGCTCCCGCAGGTCAAGGCTCAGCAGCTGCTGTACACAGGACGGGAGCATTACAGAGAGCTATGGGTTTGTGTTTATCCAGCCCTAACTGTGCTGCACACATACAAGGATGTAGCCCAGTGCTTCTGTGCACCAACCTTCAAACTCGTTGGCAGAAATGTTATTAACATGGTCGCTACAATAATGCCATCTATTATTTTGAACGATCATAAAATACCCACAGCGTATGTCGTCTATCTAGGCTTGCATAGTGGCATTCTAACGTGGCACACAGGGCAACAACTCCCCTTCATTTAGCATTAGCACAATAACCAGCAGTGGTGGATGTCTCTACAGTAATCTGGCATATAGCAAGCATATCAATAAAGTCACTTTATTGGATGGAAGGTACGTTTCCTGACCAGACAGACAATGCCATTAACCCACATTATATCATTCAATATATGGGCAATTAAGATCGTCACAGTGACAACTCTTAACCCAAAACTAATTTAGAACAAAAACTCAAAATATCCAGTTGTTGTCCGGGGAAACAACACGAAGGTGCAGGTATTCATCGATTGCCGGGTGAATATGTATTTTCATGCAAAATTCAGATGACAAATACAGATACGATACATAGTGAAGTTAGGAAACGTGCAGACAGCTCAAAGTTAGCCGCGCTAGCTCCTGTTAACTTCCCCGCACTAACCACTACTGCCCCAAGTGCGTTCACCACGGTGCTGGTGGGGGTCGGGTACTGTACCTTGCACATCGTCTCCTCCACGTCCACAAGCTGGTTGAAAGGGGAGGAAGGCATCGTGTTCAACGATCCAAAGTTTGGTTTGAATCCCACCGGGCAACACAGAAGTAGCCGTGTGTGTGCCAGGCACTGGCATGTGTCGATCCCAACTTCCCAGTTGTGTGCACTAAAGCAGCAGAGACCCCGCCACGTGTGGCTTTAAAACCGAACTTTGTGGTTAGCCCCGCCCACCCCTGGATCAGCCAGTTAAGAGAGAGCAGTGATGAGCCACAGGTTGTTGTAAGGCTTTTTCAATGTTTTTTCAAAGAAAGCTTTTTTAATTTCTTAATCAAGCCGTTATTAAGACTCTTAATAACGTCCCAAACCAAATGTTGCACAATCTATTTCGTTTGAGAGACTTTATCTTTTGTGCATTGCTGTGGCAATTTCTGCCGTATGCGACCTTATGCGATCTTAATTGTTTCAGTTCAGGTATACAAGATGTTCGAACGAACCCTTCGTGTTTTTGCACTATAGTTGTCAGAGCACTATAGTTCTATGGTTTTGCAGCACATCTTTTAAAAAGGAGTTTGTCAGTCAGTCAGTGAAGGGAGTATGCCAGTCAATGCACTTTCAATGGGAGAATGCCAGTCAGTCCCTTTTCAATATCAGTCAGTAACGTAGGATGGCCAACTCTGTTTCCTCAAGCTCACTAAACTACTCAATTGAACCATTTAAGACTGAGGGTTCCGTTCTCGTCATGGAATATTCTCGTGCTATTACGGAAGGAAAAATTGGATTATGTAATAATTCTGTATCCTACATTCCCTGACATGTTATTGCCATAACATCCCTAGTAGCTGGAAATGTAGGCCATGACTACTATATAATTCCTATGACTACTATATGCAATAGCATATTGTCATGTTCCAGTAGTCTACATTTTAGAAGATTTTACTTATAATGTAGGCTAGATTATTTTGAAACTGTATGTACATTGTTGATTTATGATCAGTGCAACATGCTTAGTCCATTTGGTAGGTCAATAATTGAACAATAAGATGCAAGCATTATTTAACAGTGTTCATAGACAATTATGCAATGCATTAATTAGAAATAATACTAATAAGCGATTATTTTCAGGATGGTAAGTGACTGGAACACATAGTTAAATGGAGTTATTTAATGATCAGATTCTGATATTAAATGGAACAGGAAGCTCATATGTATACAGCACTCAAACCCAGACACAAAATGAGACTACAGACAGTGTGAAGACCCTGGTCTAGCCAAAAGGACATGCGGGAGTGATCACAGGGAGAAGGCAGTATAGGGAAAGACTTTGATTTCACTGGCAAACTTGTTAAAGGTTACACCCCCCCCCCCACACACACACACACACAGTGGTAAAAATCTGCCAAAGGCTCCAAGCCCATGAGAACCCCCACCCACCCAGCACCATAGATATAAATCTAAGCACACACGCCCAGCGTGACTATGAGGGTTGCGTTGTCACACCTCTGGGGCAGCTATGGGAGAGTTCATACTGATCCCCAGAGTAGCCTGGAGGAGAGGAGCCAGCCAATGTTGTTGGCCAGCACAATGGCTTCCGAATGTAGGGGGGACAGTATCCCACCTTATTGGATAATTTCATGAAGTCACAAGATTATTGTGTTATTAGATGTTTTCTAATAATTTCTGTTTTTGTAAAATATGCAAAATATATTTATTATGTTTTATTTATATGAAAAAGCATGTTTGAGCGTAGTAATTTATTTGAAATGCTCACTTTTGAGGGTCAAAACGCAAGAAGATCTTATCCTAAACCTATGTTGTAGAGCTGATGCTATACATCTGACAGTTCCCTCTGTAGCAGAACAGGCTACAAAGGCATGTAGCCCAAATATACTATATGTGTCATGTAAGTGCTAGCTTTATCACATGTTTTGGGTAATTGTTAAGTTTCTTGTGTGTCATACTGTAAATCTGATATCAACATGGTGACAGCTGTGAGACTTCTATACTGACTATATTATATTATTACTGTATATATTATATAATATTCTGTCTACATGTTTGCTATGTTTTTGTTTTAAATTGCTTAATGCATATCTGTTCTCCTTTGCAGCAGATGCATGTTTGCAGTATTTATTCTGAGTAGTCAGTGTTAAGGCCAAAGTAGAATTTACTAGTACATTCAACTCATAATGTAGGATTTGTTAGTTTCTAATTGAGGTACTCACAAATGATTGAAAAATGCAGTTTAGGTCTATAACTTTTTACTGACATTCAGTTAGTTATATTCTACACACACACAAAAAACTATTTTGTTGATATTAAATACCCCCACAAATCCCACAGTCACGGTGAAGTTGTATTCCTTGTCAAATACAAGAAAACAAGACAATTCTTTATGAAATGTTCCTAAGTTCCTGCGGTGACCATAAAAAAACTTCTTTAGAAGTGCTCCCTGCACCCAGTCTTGCTCTTTAAGACTTTAGAAAAATCACTTGAGCTGAGAACAAAGCCTGCAAGAAATCTTTGTTTTGGTCCAGCCAAGTGGTCACTGTGTGTGTGTGTGTGCATGCGTGTGTACCATCCCCCTTGGCATGATGTAATGGTAGGTCATCCCCAGAAGAGCAGAGGTTATCTCAGGCGGGCAAGTTGTGACTTCTCCTTGTGTTTAGCGGTGGGGGTGGGGTGAGGTTTGGGGTTAGATGTCAGGGCAGAAGCTATAGGTGATTTGCTGAAACTTTTAACAAAATAAGTTTGGGGCTAGTAGTAATAGTCTTACATAACATGGTTAAAGAATTTATTCATTTCTCACCTCCCCTTTACTTTCTACATTTACATTTACTTTTACGATTATTTGGCTTTTATCCAAAGCGAGTAGTAAATGTGTTAATAGTTGTCATGTGATACACCAGCAATTGAAAGTCATGTCAAACACCAGCAATTGTAAGGAAACAATATTCTAATAGAATAATTGCAGCATAATGTCATGAGGTGGCAAGGTCGTTGGTCGAGGTACCAAGGTGGATTGTGAAGAGATGTGTCTTGTGTCTCTTATGGAAGACTCTTACTTTCTACACACCTCCAGTTAAACCAAAGAGATGGAGATACAGCTACTGAAATACAAATCAAATAAGAGGGTTACTTTTCTAGGTAATCTTGTAAAATAAATTATTTTATTTAACGTCCCTCTTCACCCCAAACCGGGCCAATAGTTGACAGTCTTAAGCTCTTTGCTAAGCACAACTGTAAACAACAAGCCATTTAGCAAGACGTCAACAACATGAGCAACCCTGAAGTAAATTTCGCCTTCTGTTAATGTGGGTAGAGAAACAAACTCTATCTGTCACCAAACTATTTGTTGGGCAACTCCAGTTGGAATTCTTCCATAAACAACAAGCCTCTCCGGCAAAGTGGGAGATTACTGGGCACTGATGAGAGTAGAGTGACAGAGAGAGAAAAAAGAAACGGGGGGAGGAGGTTCTTGCTCCTTGTTGAGTCCAGCTGGGCTAGAGGCACCTCTGAAACACAATGGGCTCAATGAGCCCCCAAACTAACTAACAAACTAATGGTAACGCCCACCTACACCCTGCCTCCACCCCAAACACACAGGGAACATAAAAGTGTGCGTGTGTGCGTGTGTGTGTGTGTATGTGTATGTGTGTGTGTGTGTGTGTGTGTTGGGAGCAAGGAAATGGTTGAAGGAAGGGAAGGTTATTCCTTTGGTTAGCCTTGTTGCTACACCGTTTGCTTGCTAGGTCCTGGGTTCAGTCCCTAGCTTGGGATTTGATACCTGTTGCTCCTATTCTCGTAATGCTTGTAAAACCTGCACTTACAACACCTTTTCTACTGTAGGTTAGAACGACAGCTGAAATAACTTAACTGTGGATTGCAAATGTGGAATGACATCACGTGCATCATGCGTTTTAGGTGTGGGTCTGTCTAACAGAGTATAGTGAAAGTGTTAAATCTCAATAATATAATATGTGTGCATGTATTAGCATGCTTGATTGTTTGTATGTGCACACTCTACCTTTCTCTTGTCCTCTCCCTCAATCCCTTATACACATAAGCCTAAAACACACACGCAGCCCATTGAAAGTCATTGTGATTAAGTGAAGCCATTCCTCTAAAGCCCCATATAGTCTTCTTCAGATAAGAGGCTACAGTTACCAGTGAAAGAATAAAGGGGGTAAGGGGCTGGGGGAGGTCAGACCTGTTGAACATCTGCTCTGCTTTTCCTCTTTGCCTTGTTCTCACCATCTCTGCTACAATGCCCCCCAATCACCCTGTGTGCATGTGTGTGTGTGTGTGTGGGGGGGGGGGCACATATTAGATGACGTAGTAGTTTCAGCTCAACAAACCTTTATTCTATTCCCTAACCCTATTCCACATGTGCCCACGAGCACATCATCGCACGCACACACGCACGCACACACACACACAACCATCTGAGATCCTGCTCTAAAGCGAAAGAAAAGAGAGAGAGAGAAAACAGCAATGTACATTAAGATGGCTATAGCTAACAATATGCTAGGTACTATGCTAATGATGCTAACGGGGCACACACCAGTGAGCTCATGAATAAACATATGTGGTGGTGCCCATGATAACCACAGTGCCTGCCATGGAATGTTATATGCAAATAAATAACGACTCTTCTTCACTTCTCAGGTCCTCTCATGGGTGTGTGCATGTGAGCACGCACGCACACACACAGTGGGGTTTCCACCGCAACGCAGAGGTCACAATCTCACCTTTGACCCCTGACATCAGCCCATCTTCTTCCTCTGCTGCTCCTCACTGGAATTTCCTCCTGTGGATTCAATTAGAGAGGGGAGCGGAGAGAAAGGGCTGAACGAGCAACAAGTTACAAATGTCCTCAGACCTCTACTTGGAGAGTAGATGGAGGGATTGCCTGAAGGAGGCGTATTTGTGTGTGTGTTGTGTTTCTGTGTGTGTGTGTGTGAGAGAGAGAGAAAGTCTGGAATCTTCAAATACTGTCATTCGTTTTGTAATCAAATGTAAAAGAATATGTTCACCGTGTTTAGAAGGCCTAAAATGTAGGCTTTTGAAATTTACAATTTGATCTATTATCTAAACTGAATGTATTATATGTCAATGTCCACTAGGTGGTGGTATTGGTTATTATATGAGGAGGAGGAAACGTGATGTACTGTATCATCTTTGTGTAACCAAGAAAGTTATACTTCCTTTGATGTTTTATGTATGAAATTATTACTTTTATATTACTATGTACAAATATTTTTTTGTTCAAAATAGAGACAATGTATCTATTTTATTGCTTATGATTATAAACATGTTTATAATCATATGAACAGAACAATGAGAGGTTTATGATGAACATAATTCCAAAAATAAAATGTTATTATTTTTTTATGTGTTAACATTCGCTATTTTTGTTACATCTGTTGTGTTATGGATCAAACTGGATATATATTATATCATATATTATATTGTACTTACCTATGAAAAAAAAGGAGAAATGCCAATATAATTCCCTTAAACAACATATTTCAAGCCATGGAGTGAACATTGGGGGGGGATGTGTCCCCTCCAATATATATTATGATTACGGCCTTGATATTTTGACACCAATACTCATACAACATTGCCTTTCTGGGAGATTTTGGCAAAATATGTGGTTTTCAACCTTTATTTGAAAACAAACCACGTGTGCATGGCACCCATTGCCTTATGCCATGCTTGTGCAGTGTCCAGTTGCTTTTATGGGTGGTATTGAATATTCTCCAATGCCGGAGCATGATTGATCAAAGATTGATGGGACACAACAGATAAACATTAGTTTAAATATTTGTACACAATATTATTCGATTATTATATTTATATATACTTAGTAATATTATTATAAATTTTTATTACTATTATTTTTGTTTTGGTGTCATTGTTTCATACTTGATAGTTTGGCAACATTCATTTTGTGTTCCTCTACATAAACAACATATAATTACAACCGGGTCAAATTTGACCTGCAACACCACAGATGTAACTTGTAACGTGCTTGTATTTTATATAGGCATTTATAAATAAGATAAGTTATCAAAATGGGTTTTATTGCATTCATTAGGCCATTGTTGAGAATGTAATTCTTGATTTGATCAGCAACAATTCACGGTATGTTTTACACATTTAAACTTAAAAACGGGTCAAAATAGACCCAAACACAATAGGAGGGCTAGGATATATCTGCTGCTGAGCTCGAGTTGAAACTGCAGGGTGACATAAATATCTGAAATATATACTTGTGTATAAGGGGGGAAGAGGAGAATATGATTAACATGCATGTTGTTCACAACATTTCCAGCTATTGTTGCTCTGGGCTGCATCTTATCAGCTGGTGACTCATCAACGGGTTTTTTCCAGCTTTCCACCGCCCTGGCAGGGCCTGCTTTGGTGACTCAACCTGTCCTTATCATGGCCCAATGCCATGCTATTTGGCAGGCAGCGGGAAGCTAGCCGACCTGGCAGCACCTTTCTGTATGCTAACCGGCTGGTTGGAGACTGCTGGCATCGCCTAATACTGTAGCTGTTTACTTCTCTCTAACAGAGGCAGATCACTATTGATGGCCAATAATTGTATGTTATAAGGGATATGACGTTACAACAATTTACAATAAGGAGACGTAAAACTGTATTTGGCATGGATTTTAATTGTTTCCCATTGGAAACCAGCACATACCAGAGAAG
>JAODUG010057014.1:0-14872 GCA_027564795.1 Aphredoderus sayanus
TCAAAACACTCTATTTATATATATATATATATATATATATATATATATATATATATATATATATTGTAGTTTGGAGGATTGCTGTGGTACATGCTTTCAGAAGTTCAAGCCCACTCAAACCGCTTTAATACGCAGTACACCTCAGTATGCCATAACTCATTGTATAAAGACATTGGCACAATTCCACTCCTTTACCTTTGCTTGAAGCTACCATCTTTACTTTCTGGGTCTGGTGTAAGGTTCCAACATTTATGAGAACAGGCATCAAATGAAATAAAATGGCACCAGAGAGTGCCTCAAGAAACATGGAAGATGATGAAACTCTTGGACACCGTAGCTCCACAACATAAAAAGCCTTGAGAAGAAGGTCAGACTTAAGCCCTTCCGAACAACACTTGGAAAGTGTTTTGGGCAGTTAACTAAAAAAGCACAAGTAGCAGTGATTTGATTACTTCCTTTTGGTAGTTCCTTGATTGTTTTTTAACTCAAAGAAGAGCACATCTGTTTTTAACCTGGCTATTATGATTACTTTGCTTCGTACTACAGTATGCTGAACCTGATGTACTGACTTGCTCATAAAAGGCAGTAGATATTTGCATTTCTGTGGGAATAGCTCTCCAAACATTACAGCTAAGAGGAGGAGGATTGTTTGTATATATACTTGGAATTCTGTGGTGTGAGGGACAGTTGGCACATAATCTAGGCCGAGAAGGCAGTGACAGAGTGATGAGAGAGCTGTTGAAGCTCACACATTAGACTTAAAAGATAGCACCAGATTATAAGATTTATGGGCGTGTTCTTATGTGTTTGTTTGACGAAACCACCTCCGCAGCATCACTCATGGAAAAATAAATATTTAAAGTACCCTTTTAAGTATATTCTCATACAGTGGTTGATGTGTCCAAGATGGTTATGTAAGAGCATTTCCACCATTTCTGTGGTTTCACATCAAGTACTATTGCCCTGAGACTGACTCTTGCATGCATTAAGTAATCTTCATGGTCATTTAGCATTTTAGTGAAGACCTTAGGGGCAAAAGGTATCTACTATCCACTGAATTAAAATCATAATGTTGGCGAAAGGCACATACAATTGCTGTTTTTCAATTGCAAACAGATAAATATGACTGAGCATAGGGCAGGTGTAAAATATAGCCTTGGTAGGGACATTATACTGTATAAGCTGTGTGTGTGTGTGTGTGTGTGTGTGTGTGTGTGTGTGTACGCATACATGCTTGTGTGTGTGTGTCTACGCATCCTGGACATTCAGGCCATGAATGAACTCCTAAATCACAGTATTGATCAGTCTTCTCTCCCAGACACACACTGGGATCTAGTGCAGTTTAATGGCCTATTCGGCAATTCTCACCATATTCCCAGAGCCCTCCAAATATCTCTTTCTCTCCTCCTATCTTCTCTCCTTAACCTTTTATAGGTGATTTTTTTAAATTTAAAACAGGTAATGCTACAGACACATAAAGGCTCTATATATTCCAATTACTACCTGTCATTTTGGATGACATTTCTTTAAATGCCCTAACTTGATTGGCTATATAAGTGGAAATGGGAAGATAGGTCACAGACAATTGGTTAATTTTCAAAAATTATACCACACCTGAAGTTAAATGTCAGTCAACCACACAACTTTAAATTAGGCCAACCACAAGTAGCCTTGTATTCATAAAAAATATGTACTCCTTCAATGTTTTGTTTGTTTTCTGGCACACAATGTATGCCATGGACTGACATGGTATTGAGTGTCCAGAAGTTATTGATCATCCCAAGGTACTTCGACGTGTTAGCCAAACCTACTGGCTCCACCTATGGAACCCATGTTGAAACCTGGATCAGTGCAATTACCTGGTTACAAAGGGCTGAAAAGGTCCAAGCATAGGCCAGGACAATTACTGGCAGACACCTCATTACAGCAGCAGGCTCTAACAATAGGCCCGGGCATTGCTTCCCCTACATCCATCTGTCAAGTGTGCTATTAGCCTGTCAAATAGGGACAGTCAGTGCCATTAGGCCACCCTGATAATCAGGCCTATTTACTCCCTCATTTTCCTCTCCTTCACTGTCACAGTCTCAGAGTCTCGTCAAAATCTCACTCACTCGCTCCCTCCCAAACCATCTTGTTCTCCCTTGACTGTTTCGCAGACAAAGACAAACTCACTTGGTCATTACATTCCTCAGAGAATAGCTGTAATCAAATAGGGCATGTTCGCTCCACAAAATGTGTTTAATTTGATTTGAAAAAAGAATACAATATAACACAATAGTTGTCTGGAAAGTAATTTCAGTTTTATCTGAAAGAGATAGATTTAAAGTTCATTTGACTATTTAAGTGAAAATGTACTGAAGCTCACAGCAACACTTTACCCTTGGTTAAAGTAAGTGAATTACTGAACAATTACATTAAGTATGGTCATGTTATTAATGGGGCATGCATATATATACTGTATAAAATATAGACACACATGCACCCCCCCCCCCCCCCCCAATTATATTTATTTGTTAAAATTGTTTTAAATTGTGAAGATATGATATTATGTAGCTTTATGTACACTTGCTTGAGTGTAGTGTAGTAGGAGTGCCCCAACTTTGACTGGTACTACATGATAAGACTTTGTATTCATGCTGTAATTTATCAAGCCACTGAACTGAGCATGTCAGAGTGACAAAGTATTGCTCTATGGACCCCTATGACAGTGTGAAGTCACTGTACCAATTGGCTTCATGCCAGATGGTGAGGTCCCACAAGTTTGCAGTGAGGCCGTTTGTCTCATATGAGGAAACACAGAAAAATGAAAAGGTACTCATTTAAATTTTCCTCATCTACTTTTTGTAGATGATTCTGTGTACACGTCAGAGAGCCACAAGAGCATGAAGAACTGAAATGACAGGGTCTAACTGAGACTATATCTCTGTCCTGTCATTTCCAGTGGCTGGACTGGCTACCATACTGTACATCACAGCAGTGACAGCAAAGTAGTGTGTGAGAATCTAACAGAAGACCAAGAGAGAGATTCATACATAGAAATGAAGTTGACAAGATGAAAAAACGGGAAATCTAGACCTTAAGCGATGCTGTACTTCAGTTAAACCTTTGACTCTATAGATTCGTCACTTCAATATACTTCAGCTATTTGCACATGCCTAAAGCCACGCTGAATTGTTGTTCTATGAGACTTCAAATCAGACTCGCATATTTAATCCTGAAACAGATTGTGGGTTCACTTTGAATCACATCATTAATGGACGAAATTGGAAAATAAGTACATACATATGCATATAATTGATGTGCAGAATTAACCTAGGCCAAAGACAGACCTCCGTATAACAATAAATGCAAAAAAACAACTGTCCTACTTCAGAGTAATAATCAGTTTAACCACCAGCATGCTGCGAGTAATTACAACCCAGGAAACCGTTAAATAAGATGTGTTCCGTTGTTGTTTTTGGCAGCTTGCAGCTGGGCTGCGTCAGTGTGTTCGTCCAAACATGTTTCAACCCAGCACATCGCCTTCCATTTGCAGAGACCTAGAGGCATGCTTCGCTGAACTGCTCTCAAAATAAAGACTCATTACACAAAGACAGAAGAACAGCAACGCACAGATGCAGCAGGCTTGAAGGCTGGGGCTTTAGATCTTTTGGGAAAAAAAGAGGTATCGCAGAACAGGTACACTTTGTTTATGGAGGCATGATTTACTTTGCCAGTTTTGGAGAGAAAAAAATATAGAGAGATTTCTTTGGAGTACTCACTTGGGAAGAGATATGCAAACTAGGTCTTTCTATCATCGGGTTTGATGTGTAAATAAACCCTGGGAAGTACAAAGAGGGGGGAAATAGGGCAGCAGCCTTTTGCGCTGGCCAGGCCACAAATCCTAACATGCCATGTCTCGGGCATCGGTTTGAACTATGTTTTCACTGTGTTTTCAAAAGGAAAATCCCCCTCAGCACTCTCAAGTATCCACGAGTTACAGCATTTCACTGTATAAGTTTCACTACAGCAGCTGCACTCTCTCTTCAGAGCCTTAAGGTCGTATTCACGGCGGGGCACATACATCTTAGCAAGGCTACAAGCACAGACGGAATCTAATATGCAAAAGCAGCGGCACTCTGTTGATTTGGTCGGTAATGAATTCGCATTTCTACACTACGAACATGTTTGTTGTTACGCAAATGAGATAACAAAACAACAGAAAAGCAGAAGACTAGCGGGCTGTTTACACCGAGAGTGAATAACCATGAAAGATGCATTTGATTATGATGACAACGTCTTAGTAACACAATCACTGCTCTCATCGCGCGGCGGCCATCTTACCGGCCTGGTTGGTGGTGATGTCTATGGACACGTGCTGGGCCGGGTAGGGGCTCTTGTTGCTGACCCCGTTGACGGCCTGGATCTCGAAGCTGTAGAGGGTGTGAGCCCAGAGGTTGCTGATGAGCACCCGGGTGTCGGTGAGGCCAAGCTGCCGCGGCATGAAGTCCACGTTGTCGTCGCAGTGTGAGCAGGAGCGGCGGTCGGCGCGACACTTCTTGCACACGATGTTGTAGACCACGTCGCCGCGGCCACCGGTCTCCCTGGGCGAGTGCCACTCCAGGATCACCGACGTCTCGTTCACGATGGATATGACATTCCTCGGACCGGACGGAACGCCTGGAGAGACGAATGAAGCCAGGGGACTCATTTTACATAGGGAAAGGGTTGGGAACATGATTCTGTTGTTTTATTAGTACAAATGTTGATCACTGTGAAAGCACACTGTATCCATGTGTTATGCAGGCTCAGATATACATGCTCATACACGTTTCCATATTCAAACACATTTACATTAATATAAAACAGGATTTTCACTGTATTTTCACCCCATTTTGAATTGTAATTTATTCTAACCACATTGAGACAGATATCATAGAGCGAAACGTTTGTGTCTATCAAACACTGGCTATTTAGAAAAATGCAGTCTTCCATGAAGTACTCTCTGCTGAATGCCTCGGGAGATTCATGCTCTCATTCGCTTCCTTGTAGCCTGCAGCTCGTGCAGAACCCAGATTTGATTCCGCAAACGGAATCTTGAAACGATAAAACCATTGTTTTGCTTGAGTGGTGGGTTATTATTAGGGTGCCCACTGCGTCCAGGGAGAACATTACTTTTTAAGAGTTAAAAATCATTTCAAATGATAGCGTGGAACTTAATCTGTGGCTCTGTGTCCCTTCGGATTTACAGAGGAAGCACGTTTTCCCCTCAGATACCGGGCATTGTCTCTGATAATATAAATCCTTCCCTATGCAGTCTGGGCTGCATAATAAGTAGTCAGTTACTCTGTCGCATAGATAGATATCAATTTATCCGAACGGACGTCTGACCTTTCGTCATTAGAGGCAGGCAAGCAGTTAAACTAACCTCAGTCTACAGTAGATGCACTTCCTCTGTGGCAGTAAAAATGTACTTCAACTGTATCATTTACGAGCTCAGTTCTAGATAGGCCTTCAGGAGTTACAAAGCTGCTAATCTCCTTACTAATATGTTTTCCTCCTTTCCTTGAAGGTCTTATTTGATTGGATAAACTTGGCAAATGCAAAGGAAAACAAGAGCAATCTACAGTAATGGAATTTTTATGCCAGTTTCCCAGTGCCCATCATTAAGCGGAGGTTAGTGGAGCAAGCTTTTAAAAACATATTGAAATACAGCCCCTGGGTTTCCCGTTTCTCTGGGCAGAGGGCAGGTGGCTTCTTCTGCCAACACGGACACAATTAATCATTGTTGCTGCAAAGCTACATGGGATTGCACCAGGGAGCCGCGGACAAAGTGCCGGAACAGATGAGGCTGACGGAACTGCAGGCGACCTCAGTTCAGTGCCACGACGACGGAGCGGTCGTTGACAGCAAGAGCGTGACCTCCACAGTGTGATTATTATGGTCTAGCTGGGAGGACAGCTTGGCCATAGATACATTTAGCGCGCGCCTCAATCCCTGGGTGCATTATTACTGTATGTACGGGTGGGGAGGGAAAACAACGAGCGAGGGAAAGGGCAATGCGTATGCAGAAGAGCACTTGTCGGCAGAAACCGGCTATAGGGGGAAATCAGCATGCGCTTTCTCTCGTTTCCTCTCGGGAATTGCACAACAGACAAGTTTATATATTGCATATGCCGCCAGTATCATCTGCATCATCAATCACATAGGGCCCTATATGCACTCGCACCTTGAGTACGCACTGGGAACGGCAATGCAACGGTCCCTATGCAAGTAAATGCATTACACGCGGGCCAACTATCTGTTTCCATGTACCGTTGCGTGCAGCTGTCTGTACCAATATATGTATACAACATCTGGAGAAAGGCGCAAGTCATGCTCTGGTGTCCCTATAACAGCCAGGCCCCACATGCCTAGACAGCAGGAGGAATGAGTCTAGCACTTAACCGGTGATTTGGAGGCGATTACTGCCCCCGGCTGTTTTAATTTGCCATAGAATTTAATTTGATGCGCGAGTTACTTACAGCCTCTAAACTGGCATTCATTTAGCCACGCCAGTCAATGTTGGTTGGGACTACAAATGCAAAGCAACGTCCCCCATGTGACTTTGTGCTAAGACAGACTGGTTTATCACAGTATTTTGATGCTTTTCGAAGTGAATCACATTTTTGGTCCCAAAGGTCTATGGTAGATTAGCCTTGTAAAACGGTACAGCACAGGAGAATCAATTAATTCTGAACCTCGTGGTTTTAAAAGGAGAACATTTTACCTCATTAAATGCTTTGTCGTCAGGGTAACCGCACCCACATTGTCCCCAGCAAAACACATAAACTGACTCAGCCGTCACACCTTAAAACTGCCTGGCGGCTGGCATGAGTGCTGGTTTGGATTAGTGGCTGCCGCTGCAGGTGGATGCAGAGCCTGATAGGCACACACAGCTGCCATGGCATGGAGAACCCTGTGGTGTGTGTGTGTGTGTGGGTGTGTGTGTGTGTGTGGGGGGTTTAGGCAGTTAAGGCCACAACCCTTGTTTCCTGCCTGGCTGCCAATAACACCACTGCATCAGTCCCCCAAATAAACACACCCCAGCGTAATGTTTACCCAGCAACGCTGCCGGACCATCCGGGGGCCTGGCGTCTCCTCTTTCACAGTGTTTGTTTTTACGCTGTGAAACAGGCCTTGAGGGACCCACGGTGGGTCACTGTGCGGAGATGGGGATCACAGGCGGGGGAATTGCACTGCTGAGAGGAGGGCTGTGTGAGGTATAGGTAGACATTGAATAAAATATGGAATAAAGTTCTGCCTGAGATAGAAGCAGTGACCTAAGAGTGTGTATCTAAGACTGAAAGTCATTGGGATATGTTGGCTGTTTAATATATATAAAAAATGGGACACAATGATAACTATTGCTCACTATTCACTATTGACAATTAAAGGGTTGCATATGCACAAACATCTGCACAAATTGTTAATGGTCAATATCCCGGCTTCCCCAGCTAATAATAATTAAAATCAAACTGATGAATTATTTTGGCTTCAGAGCATGTAGTACATGTAAATCATAATGCACTGTATAGCATGTATATATATGTGTGGTGTGTAAGAACAACACTGGGTCCAGGTAAGGAACTTACTTCGGCTTAGCTATATTTACTGGCCAGTTCACAAGTCTGCTCTACTAACTACATTGCCAACACTGACAACAGAGTAGAGTTGACGGGAAGAAATATTTATGCTCTTTGATGGCTCACTCCACTTTCTCTTTGAAGCCAGAACAAGGAGGAGAGAAGAGGCGGCGAATAAGAGAGCGGAAAAGAAAAAACAAAACGGGGAGACGAGCAGAATGGCAAATCCAATTATTCTTTCACAGGGAAGTCTGAGGGACGGGCGCTTGTGACAGGGATCAAGAAGCCGCTTAGACCCCTGGCCACAGCTATGAGCAGGCAGATCCAGGGCCAGTGTGGTTCAGCCCAGGAATGTCGGGAAACTTATCGGCACCCTGCTGTTTACATTTCAACCCCTGTTTCTGCTGATAGTGGAGCATTCTGGTAATTCTCCACGTACATTACAGTCAGCAGCGGTTCCCCCAACACTGAAACCCATTCTTCTAACATAAATATTGGCAATGCCAATCAACTGAACTCTCTCACACCATGTCTTACTGTGGGCTGGAGCCCAGTGTGTCCTTCACTGACAACCTTTACTGTATGTAACTCACACTGCAGTTATATCACTTTAAATGTATTTTTCCCCATTAGGTGGGAGGGATTTGTACACATGCTTTTCATGCGGCTATGGAATTCTCGCAAAGTAAACCAGCATGCATCATGGACTCCTATTAATAGATGTGCATGCACATTTTCCAATGGTGACAAAGTGGCCCATGGCATGCCACCCCGCTGTGAACCGCTCCGTGTCTCAGAACGTTAGAGAACCACTGATCTAGTGTATCTCTACCGCCCTCCCCTAATCCTCCCATTCTCCCTCATTTCCTAGCACTCCTGACAGCAGGGCCTCGTCTCCTCCCCCGCGGACTAATCAGCACCAGCCTCCCTGCCCGGCTCCCCCAATTACCACTCAGCCTGTCATTCTCTTCCTCCGTCTCACGCAGCGAGAGAGGCCCACTGGCACAGCAGGCAGGCAGGCCTGGCCAGGCCCCAAGAGGGAGGGACTGGGAAGGCTTGGAGACACAGCCACAGCGCGCCTGCCGCTGGAGCAAAACCATCGCCTCCCCCTCCTCCCGCGTCCTCCCCCCAAGGCCTCTAGGCTGGGTAGCTCAGACAGGCGGGTCCCGGTGACAGGTCACTACTCTCCACAGGGGCCGGTTTGGCCCGGTGGACAACAGAGGATGCAGCAGGGAGCCGACAGGGGCGGTTGGAAGTGGCTCCAGGCGTGGCGCGCGCTGTGAATCCCCCCCCAGGGACAGAGACGGGGACGGGGAAGGCGAGGTACAGCAGGCGCCCCCACCCTCCCTGACAGAACCGAGCGTAGTCAATCCATCAGCATTCTAAGTCAGACTGCTTGGGCGCACCTTTGGCACCATGCTGGTGCTGATAAAGCTTTCTCAGCCGGGCCTGATTCGAGCGACTCTAGCAGTGCTCTTATCAGGACCGGCGGTATTAAAGAGATTTATTTCGGAGGACGATCTCACTGGGCCCCCCTGCTGAGATCTAGGGCACCATGACTATCATGCACAACCACCACAGTATGGTTCAAACTTCTGAAAGGGCTTTGAGTGTACTGTTGCGAGAGAAATTTGTTAACGCAAATTGAAGCGGAATTCATGTCAGTAGAAATTGTTCCAAGTTAAAAAGGGGTGGGGACACAATTCATACTGCGGGCGTTTGTGGGTAGATGTGCTCTGAATTGATTTCCGTTGTTGCGAAATTGTATAAAGATGTTGTACGATAATCCTCTACTGCCCATAGCGCCACTTTAACTGCATTATAGATACCAGGACGTGTGATCATGTAAATGTAACATTATTACAAAACATTATTACAAAATATATATGCCACCTGTAAGGGAAATTTGCAAAAACAACTCTAGAACAAAAAAGACACAGAAAAAAACATCAGCAACTGAAGAGAATAAACGAGGGAAAAAGAAAACGAGAGCAGAGGGAATAAGCAAGAGAAAAAACAGCTCAATTGGAAACGATACAGACCAAAGCAGATCTTTTAAGGAAGCTCAATCAGGGAGCAGTCATGGAAAATGCAAGGCCTCAAAGTAAAGAGGAGTTCACAAACTCACCAGAGAGCTAAATGGTATACCAGGGAAGGGTCGTAGAAAAATCAGGACGAAAGAAAAAGTGCCCCCCCGCTGAGAACATCTAAACCCTAAAGGGAAGCTTGGGAAGTGCGGCAGCAGTCAGGCAGACGGGCATACAGTATGCTGCACAGAAACACGTGCAATGGCTCGAAGGCACTTGTTGTTTGCCGTTAGGCCCGAGATCAATGCCGCCACAGCATCTACATTTTACATGCAGGCGAGGGTTAAACTAAGTAGTTGATAGAGTGTGGTCTTCAGCTCATCCTGTAGCCAATTAGACCAGTCTGAATGAATAAATCAACCACAAATAAATACATAACTACTGCAATAATGCTTTCACAGCTGCTGCTGTAGAGAGAAAGATCCATTAAGAATCTCCCAGGTGGAAGCAGCAGAAAAGAGGTAAACAAACTTTTTGGGGGGTGAGATGGCTACAGTGCTCTCCGATGTAATTGTGTGTCCATAGGGATGGTGGAAAAGGCTTAGCATATTGCTTTTACATAATATTAAGATAACTGCGATGCTGTCGGAGGCCTTATTGGATCTCCAGCGGATAGCAGCAGGACAGTGTTGAAGCTCTGCAGCATCTGCCTGAGTAATTAGGACTTCAGGGGATGATAGGACAGAGAGAGAGAGAGAGAGAGAGAGAGAGAGAGAGAGAGAGAGAGAGAGAGAGAGAGATAATGTGAATACTGAATGTGAAGAGAAAGCATGCACCGAGAGGTCAGTGACAAACATATCCCAGATCTGACAGTTACGGTTCACAAACCATACACAGTGTGCTGTGACTGTAGATGCATGGCACACTCTAGATGCATGGCCACGTACTGTAGCTAGCATAAAGGCCTGCTAGCACACAGAGAGGGAAGAGAGAGAAGTACATTTTGAAAACAAACCAGAGGTGAGCAAGAGGTGAGGTGTGTGTGTGTGTGTGGGCAATGTGGGGTGCACTCACTGGTGCAGGGTGCGTCCGGCAAGTCCGCGTCGCCACGGTAATAGCCGTTGCGGCACGCGCAGAGGGTGGCTGCCTCCGCTGCAGAGCGGCTGTTCGGGGGGCACTGAAGACAAAGCCCCGGACCCTGGGTGGACTTGAAGGTACCTGGAGGGCAAGCTACAGAGAGACGGGAGGAGGGGGGGGTCATAAAACAACACTGTTAGAAAAGTTCAGCGCTGCTAGCGAAAAAGAGAAGTTTGATCAAAGTGGAGCAGAAGACAGGCGTCTGCGTTTACGGAGATTGGACAGGCAAAGGAGTTCAACTTGAAATGGACTGGATGATTGCCTGATCCTAAGGGTGTCTGACTCTGTGCCTGTCTCAATCGCTCTGTTCCTGCCGTCAGTGTGCATCCCCGCACCGCCACCACCCTCCATCCTCTCCAACTGCTTTATAGTGTAAAGTCACAATAACTCTCCCTGCGCGCTCCAGCCGCAGTTTCATCGCGCCTTGTTCTAGAATGTAAATAGTGGAGAGGCTGCGGTGGAGGGCAAAGATTATTGTGGCTGATATCACTGTGCGTAAGCACAGGCAATAACCAAACCCATTTCCTTTCCCATCAGTATCTGGGGGCTTCTGCGGTGGATAGAAGGATTTAGTAGCTATAATATCTATGATGAATGTCTAATAGTTTAGCTTGACTTCCTGGAAGGGGAAAGTAGCTACGGTGCTAGACCCTAGCGAAGCAGAAGATATACATGTAATGGGACAAGCAACTCACTGTTTCTCCATCTGCCTCCGTTTGCTGAAGTAAAAGATTGTAACGACTTGACTGCGGCTGGAGAACGGGAATAGAGCTCAACCAATGAGTGTAAAAGCACAAGTCATGCTTGGTCTGTCATAGGGAGGACAATATTGTGAGCGTGTGACAACAGAGTGGTACGTTGGGAGTTGCTCTGATAACGAGGAGGCTATGTGCCGGGGAGGCACCGATCAATGTACGACAAACAAAGAGGGAGGAAAACAATATCATTCCGCTGTGAACCCTTTACACAAAGCTGTCATAGTTGGGAAGAGCCGAGCGTAGCTCATAACATTCCTTATAGCTTTGTTTCATTGCTTTGACAATTCAGAATTTTCTTCTCTTATTTGGGACAGCGCTGTGTCTAGCCTTTTCATCGGGGTCATTGATGCATGTTGTACTACATTTATGGACATACTAATTAATACTTTTGCACACCAACGATGCAAATGTGACTGCAATGGTATACAAATATGGAATTGACCCATATTTCACATTACTAGCTACATACTGAATGTGTTTGACAACTCTTTGGAAATTGTCGGCAAACAGGTCTTGTAAAGGTTTCAGCCAATTTTACAGAATATATATATATATATATATACACACACACACACACACATATATTTTCTTTTTTTATATTACACATTCACTTAATACAATGATGTTCAATTGAATCTATCTAAGTGGCCACTTGTCAAATATTAATGTGGTACTCGGTAAATGGAGAGTCATTCACAGCAGAAATGACGATGGAGCTGTTTCTCTACAGGGGTCAGGTGGTGCGAGGCTGCTGATAGAATGTGGTGCATTAGCTACATGGGCTAAACCTTCAGACCTTTGTATCAACAGGCTTTTAGTGTTTAATTAAAGAATTTTATGCTTCATTAAAATAAGCACAGAGCTAGCGAACATTTTTACTGTGCTGTAAAACGAGCCAGTTTCTCTCTTTTTACGAGTCTTCCCTTCATACCATTCGGCTGGCCTCCCTGACGGGCTGTGAAGGATAGAGAGGTAAACGGGGAGAGAAAATGCAAGGTGTGCATGCGTGTGCGCGTGCACACACACACACACACACACACACACGCTGCTACCTTAGACAGTGATAGATCACCACACTCCAACGGTGGCTCAAGCAGGCACACTGGAGGCTAACTGAATGACCTGTTGTCTGGTCACACAACACCACCTACGCCCAGTCAGACCACAACACACACAAACACAGAAGCAACCATTATATTGGCCTGACTCTTACTCGGGGGAAAAGCACCACGGTTCTTCTCAAGTGGCTGGAAGGCAGAGCGATGCTGCTAACGATATGCACTACAACACCGGTGCGAGAGAAACAGATTGCTAGGAACAAAGTTGATGCTATGAAGCGGCCTTGAGATTACAGTGCATGATTACTGGGGAATTTGTTTGGTGTAGAGATGGAGTCAGGATGACTGGGAGTGAATATACTAGTGTGTATGAGAACAATGTATAGGAGAGTGCAGTGTAACACCAGTCTCCTCACAAACTGAACCATTTATATTTCATGCCCCTCTTAAATACGATATAACATTACGCTTAAAATGTGCGCTTTGACATATGGAGGAGCACAGACCAGCCACACAGCCTTTTTATAAAGCCATAACTTCCAAAAGTGTTGGGGGATTACATGATGATACAAATAAATGTAAAAAAAGTCCAGCAGGAGTGAAGACATCTGATGTGTCATCATCCTTAGCTGTGTAAAATCATTCAGACATTGGTGTGAGTAGACAACAAATACACACACACACATTGACCTGACTCCTATGAAAGGACTATTCTGTTTTCAAATGTATGTTTAATGGGGTGTGCGGCGCATGTGTTCCCCGGCCTCTGACCTCAGGTTGTGTGTTTGCAGACAGAATCTAGCTCAGACAGTCATCAAGTGAAAAAAAGCACACACAACAAAAACCGTGAAGGCTCTGCTGAATCAGTAGTGTCAGATAGCAGGGCTGCACAGAACACCTCAAGCTAAATGCCCTCACACTCATACAAGACAGCACCCACATTACCACATTGACACCAGGAGCGGTGTGTACATTTAGGCGTACCTTTCCTCAACAGATTCAGTCACGCGGCCACGGCTGACCCCATTAAAAGGAAACCGCATTTTACGCCAATCGACACGTGCATGTTGTACAGGTCCCGGAGCTAATTTAATACCGTTCCTTTGAGAGACAACTGTAGATGTTGGAATCAGTGTTGTAGAGTTGGTAAGAAAGTTAGGGTTAGAGGGTTAGTGGGAAAGAGAGAGGCAGCCAGACATGGATACCAACAACTAAATGTAAATGGACTGCATTTATATAGCGCTTTTCAAGCCTACTGGCCACTCAAAGCACTGTACATTATTGCCTCACATTCACGGTGGCGCAAGCCATGCAGGGAGCACCTAACCACTGGGGGCAAATGGGGTTAGACATCTTGCCCAAAGATGTTTGCAGGTAATCCAGCTCCAGGGCTTGAACCCACAACCTTCCAGGTGGGAGTCAAACACCCAGACCACTAGGCCATCCTACACCCTAAATATTGAACACACAAGGAAACAGAAGCAGTAGCACACATGGCTGTCTACCTCGCAAACTATTCCCATTTTACGCCTTGAAGCGGAGGCATCCTTTAATTGACCTTCACCCCGCATTTACCACATGAATTAATCAGCCGCTCGTCAGCCGCGGAAGTCATGAGAACTGAGCGATCTGAGGGGGATTGAAGACGAAAGGCAAAACAGAGAATGAGAATGATGCCAGGCAGGGAGCATCGGGGTGCAGCTTATAATGCCTTGTAGCGCTTGGAAGCCAGCCTCAGACGGGGTTTCCTCTTGATTATTTTATATATATATATATATTTGGGTTGGAGGAGGACGATCGCTGGCTCCACGTCTTTGGAAGAGCGACTCACAGAATGCGGGCAGCCTGCAGACACATCACTCATCAAGAGGTGTTTGGTTTTCAGGGAGAGGGGGGAGGGGGAGGGGGGGTATAGAACATTAGATCAACAAGTAATTAGTTCCCCCTGCGGGACAATAACCCAAAAGTGAACCGACTGCATGCAGATAACAAAACATTCCTTCCTTTCCAGTGGTCTCCACGGGGCTCTCGCTTCACTGTTCTTTTCTCTTTCCAGCTTGTTCTCTGCCCTGTCCTCTTTTTTTCCCCTCCATCCCCCAGGTAATACCTCTCCATCTCCACCTTCCTACTTGGCCTCCTATTGTTGCTTCTGTGCTCTGACTGACAGCTTCAAATCCCAGTTAAGGTATGCTCACTCTGTCTTTGTCTGTCAGCCTGCCTCTCTCTCTCTCTCTCTCTCTCTCTCTCTCTCTCTCTCTCTCTCTCTCTCTCTCTCTCTCTCTCTATCT
>JAODUG010057024.1:0-14872 GCA_027564795.1 Aphredoderus sayanus
AATACAGTTGAAAAACACGAATCATACACAATCAGATGGCGCCGCCGTGTGGCCAAATACGAGATTTTGAGTACATTACGAGGGTTAAGAAAGTGAGAGAGAAAACGTATAAGAATAATAAAATAAAAGATGACAGACTTAATAATTATGAAGTTTAATATGCTCCTAAAGCACATAAAGTACAATGTTCCTACTGGTTTAGGACACAGGATATTAAAGGATGTTAATTTAACTAAGTAGGAACCCAACTGCCACACATAAGGTTTGCTGACTCATGGTCAGAACATATATAAGTAGATGTTAGATTCTGAAAATGTGCTATTATCCTGTATCAATGCCACGGTAGATGGGGGGGGCACAACGTTCTCAGACTCCTACACACTACAGTAGACGGCATGATGTTATCGACCCGCTACTATAATTGATGCAATGGAGAGACCTGAGGTGATGAGGCTGTCAGTTATGTTAGAAGCTCTTAATGTACGAGGCGGAAAAATGATGTGTTTAAAATGAGCGAAAGCGAAGAGAGATATGTAAGCCTAATGCGGCAAGGTCAAAATGTGCTTGAAGGAATGTGCTGGGAAATGTAAAATCTAATTCAGACAAGCATTCCAATTGTTAAAAAGGGATTTAACCCTTGTGATGTCCTTAATAGTGTTGTATTTAGCCACCTGGCGGCGCCATCTGATGATTTTGTGTGTTTTTTTTTTATTGTCATTGCTGTGTATTTATTTATTTATTTATTTATTAATTAATTAATTAATTATTTTGTTTAAAAAACAATTATTTATGTATTTGTGTTGTTTTTTTCATGCCTTTTAACCCACTCAAACTCACACATTGTTGTGTCAGCAGTGCACATCATATGTGTGTAAGCTGTAGAATTAGGTTTAGTGCCTTCTATCTGCCACAAAGAGCTAGTGATTTAGGTCATTTTGACCTGGAGGACATCATGAGGGTTAAGCAAGTCTTTGAAATTCCTACAATGAATGATGTGGAATGGAGCGAATGTTACATCATGGCTTGCTCTTCATGGCACTTCCTCCAATTTCCTGCAAATACACAACCCTTTCAATACAATGACACAGGACCAAGCTGAAAATGAGTAGAAAGAAAGGTGTAATAACTTGCTCCATTCCAGGGTGTAGTAGTGGCTTTATAATTTACTACCAAGTGCAAAGAGCATATTGACTGTGTTAATCTTTTGAGTAGGTTCTAGCAGTAAGTTTGGAAAGCTGTGGCTAGCTAAATGTAAAAAAAAAAAAGAAAGTCCCTTAGAGATGGCAATTATAAAGCACTTATAGAAGACAACTTGAGTCTGTGCTCTGTGCTTATGTCTGTACATTTTAACAGATGTGGGAGAGAAGGGGTGTAGCTATCCAATTCAACAACTATCAAATCAACATGACATTTGCTCAGAATAAACTCAGATTAAACCCACAAATGCATTTCACTTGTGGGAACTTGTTAGAAAGTGTACGGCTCTATGCAAAGTACAGATCCAAAGTCTCTACGCTAATATTTCATTATCCATCATGATCTGATTACATTTCTCATCAGTTGCCAACATTATGTTGCCAAATGCAGTTATAGGCTTGCTCAATGCGCATGACATCATGGCTGGCTCTGGGCCACGCCGTTCTATTAAAGCCCTCATTCTGGCACACCTCTAGTCCAACCGTATTGTCGGTAAGTTCAGCATCCACCACAAGGTGCGTGTGTGCATTGCACGTATGCCTCTATGCTTTCGTGTGCACGCAAAAGGCTGTGTAGGGGGGTGCCTTCTCCCGCGCAGCATGTGCGTCTGCACCGCGTGCAACATGGGTGTCCACCACAGGCTGCAGAGGCACAGTAGCGGAACAATGGCGTGTTGTGAAAGGATTTGCGTCCTTTCGCGTGCCTGCTCTTCGTACGCCAGTGGATGGGATTAGGTGGCCCGTTGAGACAAGGGAGAATGCCCCATCGTTTGTGAGCCGCTCAAGGTTGGCCGCCACAGGATGGATAGGTGCTGACGGCACGGCGAGTCACGTCCGTGTGGTCACAGAAGCTGAATGAAAGATGGGGCGGGGCATGAGCGAGTCGTGACGGCAACGAGGGATTCGTGACTGGGAGACATTATTGCGAGAGAGTGAACGGCTGATGGATGAAGTGGGAGGTGACGTTTGTGCCAAGAGCACTTTAATGTCCGATTGCTTTATAGCCATGGTGGACGACTTCACAACAAGGGCTTAAGGGAGAGAATGTTGTCCCATTTTGTCTGAAGCATTAGAGAACACCAGGCATGGGATACGTTTCAGTGGTACTATCACATTACAACAAACAAAATGTCTCAGCTTGTACATTGGAGTATACTGTAGCCTGCGGACGCCATTCAGCATGCTGTACGTTTAGCATGTCTGGCAGTCAAGGTCCGTTGGTTTAGCAAGCACACCACCCTTTAAGATGGCCTGCATTCCTACGTAACTCAGCGAGTTGTAAGACTATGAATTATGGCGACCTGTTTATAGCACTTGATTTTCACTCCTGGCTAACCCTTCTATTTTTCCATTAAACTTTACTACTTGTGAACCCACTGAATCTGTTCATCAAAGCAATTAATGTTGAAGTCAATTTCGTGATATCTGAAAGATGTGTGTGTGGAAGAAAGAAAAAGCATGTGGTCCCAGTGGTTGTTTGTGCAGCCATGCAAAGCCAAGCTGAGGCTGTTGAGGTTGTGTGGTTGGATTTGACTTATTTCTTTAGAAAGCAGAGCTAGTTTTTCTTGTATTTTAATTTGTTCGTGTCTGGCACGGAGCTGAAGATTATGTAAGTGTGGGGAAATCTTAGGGTTATAAAGACTCATAGATGTCCTGTGGCACTTCCTACATATAAATATAATACTTGAACTAAAGCTACTTACAAATCAACAAAAAATACTTCAGCAAACAAATTAACATTTCATTTATTAACCCTACCGTCTCCTTGTTTACAGGAAGTTATTAGAAATACAAAATATTGCATTGTGTGTTTCACTGCATTCACACGGATGACAAACAAGGGAGACAAAGAAACTGGCTGCCATTCATTTTAAATGAGAGTTTGCGATTTACAGCAACAAGAGACAAGGAGCCGCTGCAAGTCATCTAGGTAGGGCAGAAATAGACTAGAGGTCTATTTTATGCAAATACTGAGCGATGCGACACGGCGACTACCAATGGGAGTGAAGACAGTGTAACATGCGTTGCTGAAACACATGATCCAACCAATAAGTAACCACAAGCCAGGAACACCCATAGGAGACAAGAGTGTCTCCTTTGTTTGTGGTCCGTGTGAATGCAGGGTTGAGCTTGAGCAGCCTACCCATGTCTTATGCCTACCCCGTTCATCTCTGGCCTTCTCCACAGAGAGGTGTCTGGAGGACCACGAGCTAGTAGCACAGGTCCAGGCCTCCATGACCAGCGACAGTAGATTCCTCTTTAGGAAGAACTATGCCAAATATGAATTCTTCAGAAATCCACTGGTACTGGACTTTTTATTTAATTTAATTTATTTATTATTTTCTAATAAGTTGTTAAAAAAATTTACATTTGTTGTTTGTATTTATTTATATACAGTTATTCTTTATGTATGTATGTTCACTTTAGCCATGAAAGAGACCGTTGCCAATTTATTTTTAGCAGGCCATCTACAGATTATTAATTCGGCCAAATGTTGTTAGTGGTCAGAAGAAAACGAATCACCTGTTAAAATGAAGAGAATAATACTCCTACAGCTACACTCCCTCTCATTAAATATGAATAGGATCTCAGTCATTAGTCCAGACGTCTGCGTTAATGACCCTGGCTTGTTGTTTATCCGTCAATGTTAGTCTGCCCACAATTAAATTCCTTTCTCTCTCCGTCTCTCCCCATCGTATTTCCCGTCTGTACCTCTGTCTCGCCAGACGTTTTTCCCGGAGCACATGGTTGCATGGTGCCAGGAAAGCAACGGTACAATTGCACCCTCCCAGCTACTGCAGGTACACACAAACATGCAGCGGCTACACATTCGTAGTCAGTATTCCTTTTATTTTAACCCCCCCCAGACATACCACTCACTCTGACATCAACACCACTGCATCACGTTGCCATATTTCCCCTCTGAGCCTGAGGGTGGCGCCATCTGATTGTGTATGATTTTGTGTGTTTTTTAATTGTCATTGCTGTGTGTATTTATTTCATTATTCATTATTTCTTTATGTATATGTGTTGTTTTTTTGTGTCTTTTAACCCTCCTCTTGTCCCCGGGTTTCAAACACACACCTTGTTGTGTCAGCAGTGCACATCATGTGTGTGTAAGCTGTAGAATTAGGTTTAGCGCCTTCTATCTGCCACAAAGAGCTAGTGATTTGGGTAATTTTAACCCAGAGGACATTACAAGGGTTAAGACAGGGCGTCTCATCACAGAGGCTGAACTAATACCGTAACTACCCTTGATCCTGTGATGACGCGTGACTGTCTCAGCGTGCACACCACATGCATGACACGCATGACAGGTGGAATTAGTTAATCAGAAGTGCGCGGTACCTGTCGTACCTACTACGTGTTTGCACAGCGCTAATACACAAGAGTCACGCTACCAGCCTGGCACACCACCACGGGCTTAATAGCAGTCGCACGAGAGATGTGATGTGAACAATTAATGTCTGACAGTCACAAAATAATAAACACATTCATGGGAACTGCCTCGAATGGAGCCGGGGTTTCCCTGTTGTCTGACTCTTTCCGCGTGTAATACAGCTGTTGGAGGAAATGCAACAAAAGCGGAAAGCTCCTTCACCAAGGCCACTCACAGAAAGCATTTAGCCACATATGAGGATTATTTTCCAGGAAAGATTTAAGCTGCAAGCCACAGATTCCATGTCTAAAGTTGAATTGTGTAACATTTATAATAATGCATATGATTTGTAACATGAATAGACAATGTTTTAGGGTTTTTTGCAATCCAAATAGACATTGTTTTATCTGACCACACTTTGTCCCCTCATTCTCTTTACACTTCAGAACTTCTTAGCATCCAGTAGCTGTCCAGAGATCCAGGGCCATCTCTATGTGAAGGACCTAGGCAGGAAGTCATGGAAGAAACACTACATGTTCCTGCGACGATCGGGACTCTACTGCTCTACAAAAGGAACTTCAAAGGCAGGTTTTATTTTTAAAAATGTCTTTACTTTTTATATGTAATAAATTGAATTGTCTTATTTAATTACTGTAGCTTCCCGTATTGCCAGTGTGTATTGTACAGTGTAAATTCCAGTAATTCTTGGGTGCTGTGTTTGCATTGTTGTGGTCTCTTGGTGTCTCCTGTACTGTCTCTCTCTTGCTCTCCCTCAGGGCTCTTTTCCTTCTGATCTGACATACTAACTATTTATTGTCTCCAGGAGCCCAGACACCTACAGTTACTAGCAGACTTGGAGGACAGCAACATCTTCACTGTTGTCACGGGGAAGAAACAACACAGCTCACCCACAGAATTCTCCTTCTGTATCAAGGTAAAGCCTAAATGCCCTATGTAAAAAGGGTCATAGCAAATGGTAATGGTTGAAATAGCATTGTAACTGCTGCTCTACATTTGACCATTGCGGCACAAGTGATCAAATATTGAACTTTACCTCATTGTTCTAATAAATAGTTAATTATGTTATTATTAAATGAGTATAAGTAAGTAAACAAATAGATTTTATGTTTGTTCCCTAGCCCAACAAATGCCGGGCAGAGTTGAAGGAGCTGAGAATCCTGTGTGCAGAGGACGAACAGAGCCGGACTTGCTGGATGACAGCTTTTCGACTCTTCAAGGTGCACTTGCCTCAACAATCTCTGAATTCCTCACTAGCGACTACCAAACAACCATATTCTGTAGCTGGACATCAATTTCTGCTTGTGTTTATTTACAATCTGCTAGCTGGGTGTCAGGTTTGCTCCCTCAAGATAAAAATGTACATGAATATTGCCCAATCTGACATAATAACTAAATAATTTAGGAATTGTTCTTTTATTTTAAATCATTGTGATTTTGTTGTCTACTTTTTTTGGCAGTATGGAATCATTTTGTACCAGAACTACAGAATTCCCCAACAAAGGAAAAGCTTACTGTCACACTTCTCAGCACCTGTGGTAAAATTCCTTTCAAACTAAAGCTCACTGAAGCTTTTAAAAGCTACAAAATCCATCCATACATACATACAATACATGCAATTCAGTACATGCATACCGTTTCTGTTACTGTTAACTTTTACAGTGCCTCTGTATACCAGCTGTTTAACATTCTGTCCCTGTCGCCCCCTAGCGGAGTGTGTCAGAGAATTCCCTTGTGGCCATGGATTTCTCAGGGAGGATAGGCAGGGTCATAGACAACCCTGTAGAAGCTCAGAGCGCTGCAATGGAGGAGGGGCATGCCTGGAGGGTGAGACAATAACTACATGTTTACATCAAGCCACATTACAATCAGCAAATAGCTTACCTGCAACATAGAATACCAAGTAAAACATAAATTAAAAAAAACAGTAGAGAAACCATGCATACATCTGATATAGGCTAGTGCTTGTGGTGGTTGACTACCTACTGAAAGGTTTTGGATCCCCAACATACCCAGCTGACCTGTAAATGAGCAAGATTTATTTAGTATACTAATAATACTCACATAAGTAACGCATCTGCTAAGTCTGTAAAAAAAAAAAGAAAAAAAGAAATTTGCCTCATGTGGTGGAATTAACTAAAAAGATGTTTCTCTTATATTACAAAACAGCACAGCGTTTAGATTAGCTTTGAACCTCCACTCTTGCAGGTTAATGACCTAACTCTTGCTATGTTGTGTGTATCTGTGGCATCTTCCTCAGAAGAGGAGTCAACGAATGAACACACTAGGCTGCCACAGTCCACTGCACCACTCCTCGCTAAGCTCAGGTAAGTTCAGGGGCACAGAAACAGTTACTAAGCTTTAAACCCCCATTTAACCTTATTAGATTTAACAACAGCCAATTTCTCAAGTTGAAATAAATGCTAAACTTATTGCTTATGTGAACAGTGATCCATGTAGCCCAGCTATGGTTCCACGGCAGAATTACAAGAGAGGAATCTCATCGTATTATTCACCAGCAGGGACAAGTAGACGGGTAAGATATGTTCCTTTCTGTAGATCCAGAAGTGCCGACCGTAATATAAAACCTTTATTCAATTGTAATTGGAAACAAGATTATGATCAAACTAGGGCTGCTCAATATTGAAATCACGATTATTTAGCATGACTGCTCATTGACTTTGGGAAGATGACAAAACAATGAAACAGTGAAAACTGTTTTTCTCATTGATCTTTCACTCCGGGAGGGGCGAAAGTGTGCATGCACTTTTCTTGCAAACCGAGGTTACTTGCAAACTGTAATATGCAAAATAATATTTTTTTTCTCAATTACATTGTTTTTGTGATTTTTAAGAGCCTTAATTGCATTTAAAATATGATGAATTGCACAGCCCTAGATCAAACACACGAGATGAGCTCTCTGATTTATTGAGTGTTTGAAAGAATTGTTGATATTACCCAATCACAGAGAGCACATCAGAGGCATAGCTTAATGTATACTGGCCTAGGTGCAAAAACATTAATGGGCTTTATGAAAAGGCTCAACAGCTGTGGGTTCTAAATAAAGATTGGTTAGCCTATAGTATAATAATATACAACTACAAAAATCTACACAGCATACCCCAAATGACATAGGCTAATGAAATGTTCTTGGGACATACCTTGCTACCTGGGCTAGCTCCTACTGACAGCGTGGCTTATTTTAAATATTTAAATTATTACATTTGACTCCATAGTCTCTGTAAATTCCCTTTCAAACGTCAGTAACAAGAGACTATTTAGTCTTGTTGTAACGTAAGCATGGGTGCTCTTATGCTGGATTTGATCCTGTTCACTGTTGAGAACCAGGCGCTCCACGGAACAGCTTGTAACAGGCAATGCTATTAAAACAGGGAAATACACGGAGAGCTCTTTCATTTTTTTAAACTAGTGTGGCATTACTGCATATCGCATTAGCTGCTGAATGTTTTCCATTGGTTAGCCTAGTAGCGGCGCTTCATTTATAGAACTGTAGTTTGGTTAACTACAGAAACAACAATGTTTTGAATCATTAATACTTTATCCTATTAATTGGCCGCGATGAAGCGAATAAGTGATGGTTATGAAAGGGTGCCTGCTTCTTTGTAGCAGCGGTGGTGGCCTGAATAACGGGGCCGGGCCCTGTCCTGGGCCCTGGTGCAGAAGCACCGGGGGAAGCTACCCCACTGCAACACATTCATCATGGCACTAACTGATTCGAACATACTTCACTTTATCATTAAATATCACATAACTTACACGTCTTCATGTCCTCGAAGGATGTGTTTTTATTAATTCATCAAGGAGTTTTCTGTTCTTTTCTCCCTTCTCTCTAGGTTGTTTCTGCTCAGGGTTAGCCAGAGTAACCCCAAGGCATTTGTACTTACACTGTGCCATCATCAGAAAATTAAACATTTCCAGATACTACCGGTATGTATCAAGCCTTCTTATCTTCACATAAAAGGAGACATTTCTGTTTTTCTCCTCGTTTTTCCCAACCCATTTGCCACCCTCCAAAATATGAAATATACAACTTAAATTAAAAAATATAAACACACATTTGTAGATAAAGGAAACTTTAGCACAGGTATCAAATTTTTATATTCATTATTGATGATGTTTAGAAATGCCTGTTGTATCATTTTGTATTACAATATACCGTTTGTCAAACCTGCATAAGTATCTACATTAAATTGAATTCGAGTAGCTAATTATAATTTCTAATGCAGAAATCAATTAAAATATCTGACTTGATGAAGATGAACTAAATCAGAGAGGAGCACAAATGAGTACACAATTATTTAATTATCTAAATTTGGTTTTTATTGCATGTCACATATGCAATAATTTAGATAATTAAATATATCTAAATTTGATAATTAAATAATTGTGTACTCATTTATTACAAACACAGGTTTGTAATAATAAAAAATTAGTAAATGAAGTATGAGCTATGGTACAAAATTCAAACTGTAAGCTCTTAGTAATTTCCATTCCGAGCACAATAGAGACACTACATTATAGATGCTGAAGCTGGTGTCTTCCATAAAGAAAATATTGCCATTAGTTTTTTGCTCTTGCCACATTGTGTATACCTGACCGGACTGACTCTCTCACTAACAGTGTGAAGAAGACGGCCAGGTGTTCTTCAGCCTTGACGACGGCTCGACCAAGTTCACTGATTTGATTCAGCTGGTGGAGTTCTATCAGCTCAACAGAGGAGTGCTGCCTTGTAAACTGAGACACCCCTGCACCATTGTGGCCTTATGACACCGTCTGATCCCATGACTCCTCTCACTTGACCTGACTGCCTAAAAATAGACAAACTGAATTTGTCTATACGTTCTGTTTTTATATATATATATATATATAGTTTTGAGAAGCTGGTGAATCAATTGTTTTGTTGTTGTTTTAAATGTGTCATTGCGAGTCTGCAAGAGACTGCTGATATTTTTGGTTGGTTAATTTGTTGGCCGATTTCTTGGATGTTGCGGATTTGGATACACGAATACCATATTATGGGTTCCTCAGTGGTCTTGTCTTGTCTCTGGAGAAAAGAGGAGGCGAAGAGAGAAGCTAGTTCAAGAACATTCTATAAACCTGCCATTTATCGACCGTAATCATCAATAAGCTCGGAGCATTGTTTGATGTTTGCATGTTTGGGGGTGTGTGCTAAAAAAAAAAAAAAAAAAAAAAACATTTTCCACCACCACTCAAAATTAGAGTTTCAGCTGGACAATCAGCAGGATGTTTTCTTCTGGACCACAAATGTTCTCGCCAGACAAACGGCAGTTCTTTGTTCAAAATAATCTTTGCATCTTGTAGATGGAACATTAGATTTTGCACTCTTCCAGACAGACTGGGAATAGCCTTGGATTGGATGCATGTTTTCTCCACTGTTACTTAAACATGACTACAGTGCCCTCTGGTGTCGCAGGCATGTAATTACATTTCAACAAGATAACTTTTGCTGGTTTAGAAGCACCTAAGGTGTGTTGTTTGTTTACTCACATTGAGGTTATGAAACCTCAAAGGTTGGCAGGGGGCTGCTTTAAACCACCTGTTGGGTTAATCTAACCTGGAAAATATTTTTTAAACCTGGAACTGTGGTTGGGGTGGGGGGGGTAGGTATTTGAAACAATTGCTGGACAACACAGAATTTGAGTGAATTTTCACATGTCTAATTTAACAGAATTTTATTTCTCACCTATGCACTCATTGCAACTGTATTTTTAGCAATATGCTCTTGCTACTTTGTATCAGTTAGCTCTAGTCTTAACATTTACACAGGCTACATCGAGAATATTCTTGAACACTTACTGTACTGCAGAGATCCAGTTAATTAAATAATTTGTTTCACCTCTGCTTTGCCTAAATCCAGAAAAGGTTCAGCATATCTCACGTTGCGTCATTCAGATTAAAAGCTAACATTACAGTAATAAAGCTAACAGGTTTTATGCCTTTCACTTTGGAGTTTTTTGATGATCCAAAGTGATAAATGGGCTAGTATTTCTTTTGTATTATTGTACAGGGTTAGGGTACAATTATGAGGTTTTGCTGGGCTTTTTTGCTATCTGTTGCAGGACAATGAGCATTAGATGGTGACGGGAGATTATCAATCTTGTTTTGTCTCGCACCAGGGCACAGGGAAGGATAACCACTAGCATTTACATGTTTAGGCTTCCCCACACCACCATCAACAAAAGTGTAATAAGTATTTCTCAATAGAATAAAACCATGACTTATAGGATTTTAACTGTGACTTCAAAAACAGCTTTGCCATGGTTCATTCAAAATTCTAATTATTTGAGGAACTTTGCCTCCAGTTCTGTATTTAAGTGATAAAAGTAAATATTGGAGCTTGTTCATATCGCTTCTTCACTTTTAAAACTGGACCACAACTGCTGCCCTATTACAGAATGTTCTGTCTATTATGGAGGCACAATGGACTTGATGGACATAAAAAAAAATGTGAGTGTATGATTTGGCACCCACAGAGTTTTCTAGTAATCAAGGGCTTCAGAATGTTCTAAGATCACAAACAGACAAAAGGATCTTGATCTGTTGTAACCTCAGGCTTAATACTCTTCCTTAATACATAATTTTAAGATGAATCGGCACTTGCGTCTTTAATACAATATTATCAGTGGAATATCTCCCCAAGTCTTAGGTTGTCAAGCTTGAATTGACCATAATTCAGGATGTTTTTTATAAATGGGCAATAAAAAGACAATTTCCCAATATCGCCGCCCAAAACCTTTGTAGAAATGTGTTTACCTGTGATGCAACATTTACAAAGAGCCATCATTATTCAGTCTTAAGCTGTATTGATCAATTGGGACGGAATTTCCACACTACAATGACATTCTGTACATCGTCACCATTATTTAACTGCGATGCAATGACTCAATCATTTTTAAGTATTGTTTCAGCAAACCATATTTATTTATCTGAGCGATTACTTGAATTTTCTTTTTTGTTTCTCAGCGCTGTTCTGTACTGTTTTCTTTTGTCATTACCATACAATGATTGACCATTGTTATAATTATTGTAATGACATAGTATCTAGCAATTACTCAGTTTTGTTTTAATTGTTATGTTCATTGAAGCATCATTTTGTCAACAACCCTTCATGTAGAGTTGATGGTAGTGATGAAGTAATGTTCTAAAGCACACATAGTGTCACGGCCATCATTCCAAATGGAGGCCATTTGGAATTTTGTACAAATAAAATGCTACTGGTTTTCCCAAAACAGTTATAACTAGAAGTTATTTGTTTTTCGTAGATAAGACATTAGTTATTATCATAAAACACAAATCCCACAATATATATATGTTTTGTCTGCAAGTGTTTTGGGAAACAGGTTAATCACTATACTTTCTGTTCATGTCCCTCTGTAGAATTACAAATTAAATGTGTGTAGGGGGTTACATTCAATACGTTTACTCTACCTTTGACATTATTACAAAAACAATATTGCACATTTGTGGGTATGACTATTAAGGCATTGCCACGCTTATACCTACAATATATGTATATATTTAATCCTCGCCTTCAAAGATCATGCATAGGTATAATGCAGTGTAATAAAGTGCATTACATAGGTAAATTATAACTGAGCTTGCTATGCTGAATCCATTTCTAAAACAAAATGAACGTCATCTAAATATTAGTGCCCTTATGTTGAAAGATGTTGCCAATTATAACAATTCTCTGACCAGAATCGGTTTCCTGAATGTGCAGAAATCCATATTGTATTGGTTGCAGAATAGTCCTAACATACCCAGATATCACCAATATAGTAATTTATTTTATATTTTAAGTTAGATTTATTTTTAATTAGACTCATCAATTCCACAGCTTGTACACTTAGTGTCAAACAGCCACGGTTTTTCTAGTAGCAGATATCCATGTGAAGGACATTATGTCATACTTAAGGGCAGCCTAGTCCATAGGCCAATGGTTCACAGTAGTGCGGGCGGATGCCAAAAGATACATTCAAGTAGCAAACATGATAAATCAACTATAGGGGGCATGTTTTACACTTAAAGATATATGAATGTAAATGGGTTGCTCAGGGTTAACTTGGAGCATGTTTAAAAACTAGTCCATCACATTTATGTAATCTATTATGTACAGTATGTTGATTCAGTACATTGCTGGATCTTGAGGATTGATGGTTTTATCTTTGTGGCATTGGTTGTGGTTACTTTAAAATATATCTTGCAGCAAACTAGGTAGATACTGCAGACACACAGTCCATTTCAAAATAATTCACACTATTTTGTAAAGACAACCTAATTGAGCTTTTTTCCTTAGACTTTGTACTAGGTGTAGACACCTAACATGAGAACAGCTAGCCACTTCAGAAAACTGAAATGTTTTGCAAAAAATAATTTATAAAAGATCTACTGAAGGATGTCTTCCATTTCACCAATCAAGACATTTTGATGAGTTTTCAATAATTAAGCAAAGTCCATGTTGGTAGCAAGATAATACTGCTGCATGCATGATCACAAATGGGTATTTTCATTTTTTATTTGCATGAAAACCTGACCTGTCAAGATGATTGAAAATACCATTCAAATATAACCATTCCCTCTCCAGGGTTTGAAGAATATACTATATAATAATGCTGAAATTACATACAGACTAAAAGTATTGCAATGAATGGTTGAATTGTGATTTACATTAAATGTGCTTTCAGGTGTGGCAAATTGTCTGACCATAAAATAACTCAAAAATTAGCTGAGTGAATCAGGTTATTTAATGGTAAATGGGTAGGGAATTAGTACAGATGCTAAACCATGGTATTCAAATCAATATGTTCTCTTAAAATTGTTCCTTTAAAGATTTTAAGGTGTTCTTAGATTGTTCTCCTAGAGTCTGTGTGTGCTATGCATTTTATACAGCCTTTATCATATTCATGCACATCATAGACATCCTTGAATACCTGGACACACATTAACACTAAGATCTTATAGCATAACCGTTTGGAACTGGCTAGTGACCTAACAGAATATGCCACCGCATAGGTAATTTCATTATCAAATTACAGCTTCAATTTGCCTTCTAATTGAAAGTAAATAGCCCCAACTCTGCAATGCAGTGACATACTGTATACAGTATATAAATATACATATACATTATATACATTTAATTATGTATTTCAGGGAATGCAAAAAGAAAACAGTTATGTGTTATCTCTTTTTGTGAGATCAAACTCCTGTATTCATTATGTGGTTTGCTTTGATTTGTAAATAGATAAATGGCTTATGAATCCTAACTGTAACCTTTTCAGGTATTTTGTAAAAGAAATAAAGCAGTGATATATTCTGTTTATTGTAATTAGAATAAAACATTAATACGTTGCTATAAAAATGAAAGGTGTCTTTTTGGGGAGGATGATTAAGCAAAAGGGTTTTTCATTGAAAATAGTGTGGTGTTAAGAATTTATTGTTAAGAATTTAGAGAGCAAAGGCTACTTAGATAATTAATTTTAGCCAGTTTCATTGTGTAATATTTTTTAGCAACCAAATTCATCCGAAGAAGTGAAAGTGTTACTTTTTTAATGTAACTAAATGACATATTTACAAAAATATCTATCAAAACTAGGTAATATACTGTGTATATAAGTAATATACTGTGTTTTGCATATTATTTAGCCAGAAAGGTATACAGACTTTAATTATTGATATAAATCACAAAAGAAATAGTGAATCAATAACAAAAGATGAAAGACACAAAGTTATCTTACACTGCCTGTCTTTGAAAACAGAAAACCAAGACATACATGTTGGTGTTAACATGTATACACTAACACTTATCACTTTAAAAAATAACAATAACGACTTAGAGGACTCATGTCCGAACAAAAATGTCATGCCTTTATTATCAGTAGGTTAGACTAGTCTCTTTTCAGGTCAACCTAAAGTGTTTAGGCAACTACTGCTTGTTCACAATGCAGCTACTACAGTTCTAACAAAGATGCACACAAATATTACATTACACCGATTATCAAATCCCTACATTGGCTCCTGGTTAGATAGTTGATATTAAACATCTGCTGCTCATCTATTAATCACAAAAATGGTTTAGGGCCAAAATACATAGTTGCAATGCTTTTACAATAAGCTCCACAAAACTAAAAAATTGACAAAAATAATTTAGCTACTGCGCAAACAAATATCGTATTTAGCCACACGGCGGCGCCATCTGATTGTGTATGATTTGTGTGTTTTTCAATTGGCATTGCTGTGT
>JAODUG010057034.1:0-14871 GCA_027564795.1 Aphredoderus sayanus
ATACATAAAGAAATAATTAATAAATAAATACACTCAGCAATGCCAATTGAAAAACACATAAATCATACACAATCAGAAGGCGCCGCCATGTGGCCAAAAACGAGATTTCTGAGTACATTACGAGGGTTAAGGGCTATGGATGTTGCAGCCACCAACAAGATATCAGCATGATCGTTAGCCGTTAGCCAATGGTCAATAGGATCCTATGATGCATATTCAACAGCCTACGGCAACAAAGTGGTTAATTGGTGATATAGCGATCATCAGATAGCCATCAACTGCAAGGGCACTTATCCAGTGTGAATTTGTATAAACACAGTACCACTGGCTGCTAATCAGTTCCCAGATTATTAGCCAACAGGCTACATAACATTAATCAAACAAAATAAGGATCTATGTGTGTGTGTTTGTGTTGTGTGTTAGCTAATCACTGCTGGATGGGTCGGGGCAGGACTGGCTGTGTCTGAAGTGCATAATGTAAACAGCGGTTTGATGCCACCAGTAGAACATCAGGACAACCAGGACATGCCACAACTGGTGGCTGGCACCCAGGTAGTTCATCTGACCTACAGGAATCAGACATCGTGGATCATGGTAGCTTTCAATCAAGCAAACGTAATTGTATTATTTATATGACATAAAGCAATACTTTTATTGAAATACTAATTTCTCTAAACCTTGATGAAATATCAACCAGGCTATCATCATTACTGTACTGTTTGTAATGTTTTCACATTTGCAACAATGTCACACCTGATGAGAGTGGCCCCTAGATGGCAGCAGATCTGTAACCGCTTGCCTACGCACTTCTACAGTATTTGTGTACAGTACAGTGTAGATAAGCATGGACGGTTACTTGCCTCAAGATGCAGCAAGGAGCAGTAAACTTTAGCTTAGGTACAACTTCTAAAAAAAATAAAAATAGATATTTACTCACCAGGAAAATAGCGCTCAGGGACCTTGGTGACGTAGAACATGAAGGCAAAGCCAGCAATCAGGTACATCACCAGCACACGGGGCAGAAATAACTACACACATGAATGCACAAGGGTTTAATTATTATTATTATTAGACAAAATAAACTCTTTCTTCTAGAAGAATAATAGATTTATTCTTATAAATAAATGTATTATTTTCACTAAATTCAATAATGATTCAGCCCAATGCCCATTACTGAATGCCTTTTAAAAATCGTACAGTGAATAGTTGTAGTGAAGCTTTTATACAAAACAGTGATAGGTCCACCAGAGAGGACACAATTAATTAAACACCGGTACAATAAGACTTTGGCCCACATACCGTTGGGCTGTCAATTTAATTACTTGCCACTTAACTAGTTGCCGCTACAAATACAATAACATGTGAGCCTGTAGCCTTTTAAAGTAAAAACCAGCATGCTCCCTGACCTGCACCACGTCAGAGGTGAAGCCGTCGTTCAGGCAGACCCAGTGGCATGCTGGGATCACACTGCAGCCGGCCACGCAGCAGAACATGGCAGTGCGCAGCCGACGCCAGTCGTTGCTGAGGTATTGAGGGTGGACCTGGGCGCAGAACACGCCCAGGATGAGAGACAGAATCATGGCTAGGTACACCTGACGCCAGAACTACGCCAGGGAGCACAAGACAACATTATATAAGTAGCGGATAACATAGATTTGATTAAGCATTGCAATTTGAGTGAATTCGATTTTAAATGTGTTAACTGGAATTCTCAACGCGACCAAAGTGTGGTGTGAGCAGCAGTGTCCTATACTGAGGCAGGGGGCGCTACAGGAAGCAACAACATGACAAAGTTATCTTCTCTGATTTGTAATTGATTCTGCTTCGTATTGACAAGGCATAATGAACAGACATTACAAAGGTATTACAAGCATTCTCAAGACTATCAACAAGAGCTGGACAGCTAAGCTGTATATTCAAAATGTTGGAATATATCGAGCAGAGATTTTCCATAGTATCACAAGCTAACTAACTAACACGTGCCTTTGCATGTATTCCTATTAGAGTATATAATCATAGACAACCTCCAAAAACAGGTGGTACTATCATTATGTCACCACTTACAGCGTTACAGTAGAAGGCGTAAAAGATCCCGGGGACATAGCATCCCAGGATGCCGACAGAGATGCCGGCGTAGTCGAGCGCCAACCAGCGACGGCAGGTCTGCTCTGAACGGTGGCCAGAGAACAGGTGGTATCCAACAGAACACAGCATGCACACCTGCAGGGACACATGGCTGTTACACAGAAGGCTTGTGTACACCCTATCAAATGACATGGTCATGTTGGTCTGGCTTCCTTTTCTTATATTATATATACTGTATACAGTATTTACATCAAGCAACATAAATTTATAATTATATAAATATAAAAATATATATTTATATGTAAATACAACACAAGTAATAAACTAGTGAAACTGCCACAGTTTTCTTTTAATGTTTTTACAAAGTTAAAAAAAAAACTGTATAAATAAATAAATAAATAAATAAATAAATAAATAAATTCAAAGGTTCAAAAAGACCCTTGTGCATTTTTCAGAATGTGTGAGAACAGAGCTTTGTTTTAATTTCCAATTTCGTAAAAATAAAAAACACACACAATCACTAACAGAGGATATGGCACAGTGTACGAGCAGCTACAGGATAGGGAGTTTTAATGTCTGCTTTTTAAGCCTACATGCTCACAACGCATGTTGTAGTTCTATGTAAAGCCTAGTACATTTGATACACCAGACCTCTTACAAACCTGGGCAAGTTCAGCTGTATCTGGCATACAGTTACAGATGCTTATATTGGCAAAGAACCTGTGTAGGAAATGTAAGCCTGTAAAGCCACACAAAATTAAAGTCACACACAGAGTATTTTCACTCAGTGGGAAGTAGAGACCAGCAGTCACTGCAGCCACTGTGCTACCTGGAAGCAGAACAGGCCTATAGCGTAGATGACATAGTCCGCTTTGTGAGCCCCAGATGCAGGCAGGATGGAGGAGAGATCATTCACCCCCAGGAAAAAGAACAGCAAAAAACCCAGCAGGTGGCTCCAGATATTTACTGTTTCATTGGACAGGATCAATATACTGCAAGAGGCAAAGAAAACACATAGAAAACATATGCACAATGTATTAAATAGATATTGAAATTTAGTTAAAACCTCTTACAAAAAGGTTTAATACGGTTGTAAGATAATACACTTTTTGTCAAATTTTGGCTCCATAAATAGGAATACGAAGTGATGCAGACAGCACCCAACAACAATATCCTAGCCTTCACAATGCATTTCTAATGTGTGGGGCGGAGCTTCTGATAGAGCAACTTGTGGAATTGAAGAGGAGATGTGTTTTTGATTTGATTTGAGAATTACTTACTATAACTTTAACCCCCTGCGACACTAGCTTCCTTACCTCAGTATACTATAAATCCACACACTTGGTCATATATGTCAATTAATTGGAATCAAATGTTCAACCTCCCTTGACTTAAAAACATGTCTAGTGGAAGCTCATCACACAATGATTCTAAAAGTATAATTTCAATACCAAGTACCAGCAAATTGATATGGTAAAAGAGCAACAAACAAACATGTTGCTGTAGAATTATCATGTTTATGTTCAGGAGTGCGGTCTCGTTCAATAAACAGTTACACATTACAGAGCAAATAACCTTAAGGCCAGAATAATTCAATAGGCACTGGGGCACAGACACAATTACCTTTTCAGACAGAGTTTGGAGGGCAGGTGAGCCCTATATCCATCTGTGATATAGGGATTGTCCTTCAGGAAGACGGGGATCTGTTCATATGTGTACAGTCGTATTCTCTGGGGTATCAGCACAGGCCAGTGCTGGTAGCTGCCCAGCTCCATGTAGTGGGTGGTCTTCAACAGCTTATGAGGCATTTTGAGCAGCATTGTTCTCTGCTCACAGTTCAGGTGCCAGCTAAGGCATCACAGCTGACCAAACAAAGAGCATTTATTTCATTTAACTGATTCAACTACCTGACTACTTAAATTATTAAATTGTCAAAATGTTGTTCTTATAGGCCTAATATATGATGAATTTAAACATTTAGTGCTGGGAAATGTATAATAGCCTCTATCTGAAGAACTTCAATTAAACCATTTTCCATCTGGAACACAAAACATTGGGCAAAAATAAAACACTAAAACCTGGTTCTGCTAACATTACTGACAAAGTGAAATTGCTTTCTCTGTTAGATATTAATAATAAAGTTTATATTAGTTCAAAACTAGTATTAAATAAACAGGCTGTATCCAAATATAAATAAATAAATAAAAAATATTTCAAAAGCATAATTATAATACAAATTCACAATTTTAATACAAATTAATTTCTGACAATTGGATGCTAACGTGCTAACAACATTAGCAGGACCTTACTATACGGTAGTGTAGGCTACTAATGTAATATAATACATGATTTGAATACAAACCTAAAACTCCATAGGCGTTTGCTACATCCAGTTAATCATATACTACACAACATAGCTGGGGTTCTACATACCCCAGGTTACAAACAAACCACAGCCAAACTAATCAATCTGAACTAGTGGTCGGATCGACCCGTCTCTGGCATCATCCGGGTATTTACAGCTGTCTTCATCGCTATCATTTTAAAGCAGACCGCAACCTATATAGTGCATTTCGCCGCCTACTGTACAGAGGTTATACATTCACTCACATTGAATGTTAGGTCCGGAAAAGTGATTCATAAAACCCATTGGTTGAAAGGGACAACCAAATATGATTGGCGGTGGTTGTGAACAACAGCTGTATTACCGTAATATGTGTTATGGCGGTAATCCAACACATGTAGCTTCCAGCTACTATATAGTACATTACTAGAGCGTCCTTATCCATGCACTGGAGTGCCATACGAATCGACCAGAGAACTAAAAACAATGTGTCAGACTCAGGCCCTTGTTATATAGGTATGCCCCCGGGCCGCCAGTTTCTCTATCTGCCATATAACTAGAACGGACATCCATAACGGACATCATGCAATGAGGAGATGCAGTGCAAACATTTGTCAGTGGAGGGCAACAATATTCTTCACAGTGTCCGGAAATAATCAAAATCATTAGGAGAGAAGAAGACGACGAAAGCTAGAACTAGCTTATAACTATTGCTCTTTTTGCAGAACAGAAGTGTTTGCTGAGGTAAATATATCTAATGTCCCATTTGTAAATCTGAATTGTCTGTATTAATAAAAGCACTATATTCGAGGATCATAATGTTTCCTTGTCCTGGCACAATAAACGCTAGCTTTGCTGGCTACGAGCTATGCTACATGCATTACCTGACATTCTTTTTTATTAATTCCACACGTACATTAACAGTATTGGAGAGCAATGATTTGGGAAATAAATAAGAAGGATATATTGCAAATGTGGATTTTACTGGGACATAAAGATACATATAATATAATGTGTATTATATTGTCAGCAGGAGAGGTTCAGAAGTCTACATTTACCAAATGTGTCATGCTTACTATGTATTTAACGCGTTTGTTTTGTTTGCCAGGCATACGGTTAAATGGATTCAAAGCGCCTCCTTCACCCTTTTTACAAGGAAAACTTAAATATGTAACAGAGAGCAGCCGTGGTCATCGCTGCAGGACTCCCTCATTACCGTCAGTGCAGTGCGGTGCATCGAAGTGCTGACATCAATGTCAATGAGTCCCAACCTCCACAGCATTGCTCCATGATCTTAGTGACACCCTTCCACAGTTGATTGCATGTGTTGGGACTGACCCAGCCGTCCTCCGCCATGCTGTTTACCCTGCGGGAGCTCGTCCAGTGGTTGGGCTTTGCCACCTTTGAGCTCTTCCTCCACCTGGCCGCCCTGCTGATCTTCAGCATGCTGGTGGCTATGCGGGCTGACATGTTCACCCCGACGCTGAGCTGGTGGCTGGTGTTCGTGCCCCTGTTCGCCGCCGACGGCCTCAGCACCTACTTCACGGCCATCGTGTCCATCCGCCTGTACCAGGAGAAGGAGAAGCGCCTGGCGGTGCTGCGGCTGCTGTGGGTGCTGACGGTGCTGAGCCTGAAGCTGGTGTGCGAGGTGCTGCTGTGCCAGAAGCTGGCGGAGCAGGAGCAGGCCAGGGACCTGTGGTTCGGCCTCATCGTCTCGCCGCTCTTCATCCTGCTGCAGCTGCTGATGATCCGGGCCTGTCGCGTCAACTGACCCGCCGGCGTGGGCGGGGCGCGGCGGGCAACGCTGACTCTGCTCAGAACAGCACCACAGAGGTTGCTATGTCGGTTCTCTAGCTCCCGTGTGTTCCCCTTCAGACTGCGGCTACTTGCCTTACCTTTTTAAAAGCAACTTGAAGAGGAACGTTGTGGATTACAGTGGACATAAGCCATTATTGCAATAAGAGAATGTACTGTATGTTCCATAATGCGGATGTTAACGCTTCATATTTGTCACCTCCTTGTTCGCTTAAGTCAAGTGGCAGCTGTGATAATTGCAAGCGGGTTATGTGTCTAGCAGGCCGTGTTAGGTAAGGGGTTCAACATTATGATAGTCAGAATGTAGTAATGTGGAATCTGAAACTCATCAGTAACTTTCTATCGTGACCCAATGAGAACAGTTGGAGCCAAAAACACACTTTGCGCTGGTGTTCTGCTTTATATTTGCATGTGCATTCCACACGCAGTTCTTCTTATTCAGTACACACACTGTATAATAAGGTTATGATGTGGTGGTAATGCCTTATGGTAGTAGTGCACATGGCACTTTTTGGGACAGCGGAGGTAGTTCTTGTTGCCCCATTTTATGTGTTGATTCCAGTGGGATTATTAGGACAGTTTGTAAAATGTTTGATCCTGTTTCTTACCTTGTTGCCTGTGGCTTGGAGTGTCTACTTTAGCCAGTAACTACCCATCCCATAATTCCACGTGATTGGCGTGGTCGTAGAAAAAATGGGGGCGTCGGTCCTTTTAATGTCTGATTACATCGTGATATACTGTAACTCAACCAGTGTGTTTGCCTGCATGTGCACAAGTCATCCCTAAAATAAGCCTCGTGTCTTTACAGTAAGCATTGTTTTACCTTTTGTAGTCCTGTTGCATATGTGTGAACTGCATATATTTAATGTTTCGATTCGTAACATGTAATTCAATTTAATATATTTTGATTCAGCAAGGATGTGCAGAGTGTGCACTGAATGTTATTTATTGTCTATTTGATTGTGTTCCGTTTTTTTTTTTTCATTTGTGTAAATAAACATCAATATTTTTCCCTTCAGGTAGTTTCTTATTATAAATTGTGATGTAAAACATTTTTCACAAGGGGGCACTCTCTAGCAAATTTGCATGTGCTTTATAGAATACCGTTTAATTTTCACGTTTGCAGGGAGGAAAGTACCTGAAGGAAATGCCTATGATCTAAGTTAATGCGTTATCATTGAGCATTATAAAACCTGAAACAATTTGTGCATTACGTAAGGTGCAGGGTTCGACTGAGGAGTTATGGTAAACCACTGAACAACTTTCCTTGTTTTATTAACGCTGAACTTTGTTCAAGTTAATTGCTCTCTCTTCGTCTGTTGTGTGGGTGTCTTTTTGCATTGCATGAGGAACAGTGTGTAACACACTACCATGCTGATAGGCCTGTTTTTCCCTTACGGCACGTTACATATTTAATGAGTTTCTAAAAACGCTTATCCCTCGTAACTAAGAATAGACCTCGTAATGCTACTTTATTTTTACCTAATCTGTTTACATCGACAGGATTAACAACAGGTGGCATATTAGCCTAGTCCCTTCCCTTAACCTATATTGTAGGCTTTATGGTTTATTTAATCACCGAATTGAAAAGTACATCATTCATAAATACCACTGCAAAACCACACGTATTTATCATGAACAGATCATGAAAACATTCGTCTACATAACTGCAAATAAAATAACGCATAGCTTTCAGAATCAATTCACCGAAAGGGTTAAACAATAACATGGGGATGGGCGAATGCTTTGACTGGCAGATCTGCCTTGCCTATCAAACAATGGAAAGGGGCGTGGTGTGTTTGAATGGGTTGTGTCTTTAAACTAAAAATGGTGTATTCTTAACCAATGCGGCCGAATGGGATGGCTTCTTGGCGTGCTTGCCTGCAGGCAGAAGGCAGAAGGGTGACGCTCAAGGTTTACAGGTGCCAGTGCTCTGTAGTGCTGAGGGAGGGGCTGAAGAGAGGGAGGGGCTGAAGAGAGGGAGGAAGAACGCAAGAAAAAAAAGACCGTGGCGATGTATGTGTGTATGTAATTTTCAGCGCTGCAGGTAGTGCGACCCGGTCATAGCTTTCTGTAACCAGTCCGGGAATACCATCCCCCGAGCCCGGGAGACATTCTCTCGCCCCAATTATGTCTGGCGGAGATGTCCGTGTTCTCCGCCAAGAGGCTGGGCAGGAGAGCCCGAGGATGCCGGCCTGGAAACGAGAGATACTCGAGAGGAGGAAAGCCAAGGGTGGCGGGTCTGGAGCAGGTGCGGCGGAGGCTTATCCAAGTGGGAGCGCGCAGCGTGTCAATGGCGAAGTAACGGGAAACGGCAGTGGCCTGAAAAAGGACAATGGGATCGGCGCTGGGTCTAATAGGAGCTACACCATTACAACAGCCAGCCAGCACTTCGCAAGCAAGCGTGGCAACCTCGCCTCCCCCGATCTGTCGCCGGTGAAAACAAACAAAGACCCCTGGTCGGCCGCTGATCCTCCCGACGCACTGGAAAACATGGGCAGAGAGGATGAGGGACATGAGAGCTTGGTTCTGCAGGACAGTTTAGGCCCTTTGCAGGAAAACCCGTTTATTAAATTGGAGAAGGAACGTAAAAGACAACAGGACATAGAAAACGCCACTCGTCCTGTTCAGCACATACTGGAATTGTACGGCAGCGTTCCAGGAATTCGGACTATTCGCGCAGAGAATATTATTATTATAGAATCCGATCCAGGATACTTTCCGGAAGCCGGGTCCAAATCACAGCAAAATGGTGTTAGTAGTTACAGCTCCCTTAGTGACCTATTGGACCGAAGAGGGAGCGCAGTCACTGAGATAAGGGCCAAGGAGGTTGTAATTTATGACACCACATTAAGTAAGAGCGAGGAGAACTTGAGCACTCTAGGTCGTCCGGACCACGAGGGCTTGTCGTACGAGGCGGGTGGTGGTGGTCGAGGCAGGGTGAGCCGGATTCTGCAGAAGTTTGACAGCAACTATGGGAAACTGCAGAAGAAATCGCACAGCACCGAGAACCTGCTGGACCTGGAGTCCTCGTCGAGCGGCAGGCCAAGGCTGCGACCCAAGCCACAACCAGTCCTGGTGCCAAAGCCAAGTGGCAGCCAGCCCCCCCGGTCGCCAGTCCGCAAAGTGGACAAACAAACCCAGTCAGTCTTCCAGACCTCGCCCCCGTCCTCCACAGCAAAGCCGCAGCCCGCTGACGCAGACAGCGGCGGGCCGGGGGGGCTAGCCCACCCCGCGGAGCCCCCCGAGTCGGTATCCTCCGTCTGCCAGCGGTACGAGGGGCGCGGCGGTCCCAGCGGCGGCACGGCGCCCGTCTCCCCAGCCGCCGGGCCTCAGCTCGGGCCTTCCCCAGGAGAGAGAGACTGGGAAGGCCTGTTGCCCAAACCCAAGGTGCCATGCTCTCCCGAGGCCGCCGCCTCGTACCGGAAGACGTCCAACTTCGAGATCCGCCCTTCGCCCAAACCGGACCTCTCTGCCATCCCCGACGGGGACGCGCAGGCCCGCGCCCTGGCCAACCTGCGCCTGCAGTCCCGCAACTCCTTCACCGTCATCCCCAAGCGACACCCGGCCTCCTCCAAGTCCCCCCCCGCCCCGTCCGGCGTGCCAACCCCCCAGCCCCCCTCCCCTACCCGCAGGGCCGGCTCCAAGGCCAGAGCTGGGCGACGCCCATTGGAGGAGGAGGTGGCGAAGGCAGGGGGGCGGTCCTCGTCCTCGTCGACGGCAGCGGCGAAGTCGTCCGAGCCCGACGCGGCCCCCTCACCTGTAACCGCGCCCCCCTCACCTGTAACCGCGCCCCCCTCACCTGTAACCGCGCCCCCCGTGACCTCTGCCAGCCCCGAACTTTCACCCGCAGCCTCCTCCACCCTGCCCGTGTTATCCCCACACCTCCCCTCCCCTCCACCTCCTTCACCTCCCATTGACACCCCGGCCCCGTGCCCGGCCCCCTCTGTCCCCGATTCCCTGTCCCCGGTCCCGGAGGACACCCCGGCAGAGCAGCTGCCGGTCACCAACATCGATGACATCGAGGTGGAGCGCCCGGCGGGTCAGAGGAGAATAGGAAAAACCTTCACTGTGGTGCCTAAGCGTAAAGTTGAGTCAGAGCTGCAACCCAGCCCTCCGGAGCTCCGGCAGGAGGCCTCTGGTGGAGCCCAGGCTGGCTCCACCTCTCCCCAGGCCCCCTACGCCCAGCTGGGCTCTCTGCTTAAGAAGCGCTACCCCGCCGTGGAGGAGATTGAAGTCATCGGAGGGTACCTTTCTCTCGGAAGGTCCTGCCTCACCAAGACGGGTTCCGTGGGCAAGAAGGTGAGGAGGGGCTACCGTCTGCATCTCTTATCGACGCCTCTGCCCACTGGGGCGGTTGGGGGAGATGCAGAGAAGGGTGTGAACCTAGGAGAGTGTGGTGTAGAGAGGGGTGTGAAAGTCATAAAGCGCGAGAGGACATGTCCTCTTGGAGGTTCAGACCAAAATGGGTACTGAGACAAATTTGAATTATTGGGGAAAATAATGTGTTTATCTTACAGTATCAGTGTGTCTAATGTGATTCAGTGTGTGTGTGGGGCCCACTATAGAAAGATTCCATCACCTGATCTGCTCTTATGCCTCAATGCTTAAATGGATTAAGCTGTGTGTTTACACAGCCTCTTAGGATATGTGCAGATATGCCCTGAGGGTTAGCTGTCCTACAAAAGCACGGTATTTGTCGCAGACTGCTTTATTGGGTTAGGAAGCCCTGGAAGAGTTCTGTCCAGACAATCTCATCAAGCCTGTAATTCAGTTGCCAAGATATTTCTGGGTGAACCCGACCTGTGGACTTTCCTAGACATCACAGGTGACATCTTGACTACTTGTGTTCTTTCTCATGGATTAATCTAAAGAATACAGGTATTTGCAGGAAGGCTAGTTTCTAAACCCACCTGTTTATGTTAATAATGATACCAGCAGTGGGGCAGAAACTGTATCCAGTGGGACAAAACCATTATCTCAACACTATCGTTAGGTTTTAGTTGGATTGGATTTAAGGATAGAACATTTCCCCAAAAAGGCAGCTTTATTGTAAACAAGATTTTATTTGAAGTTTTTTTAAATTAGGATAACATGGTTTCCGCTGTATCATGATTATAATTGGAAGGCTTTATTGCCTACCCTTAGTCAGTTGTTATTCAACAGACTAATGTTACCCTTCAGCTTTACAGGGCCACGCCTTTTCTGATGCTTTTTATGTAGAGGCTACTGGCAGCCCTTAAATCTAGGCCAGTGTCTCTGTCTCTCCTCCAGCACCTTGGCCAGCAGAACAGCCCCATTTGTCAGGCCCTCGATAATCCTTCATTCTAAAGACTTCCAAGGCCACTTTCAAGGTGAAAAGCTCATGTACTCATGTACAACTCGTGTACCTGGAAGGGCCGCTTGCAACAGCCAGCAGCAGTTGAAAATCTAGATTTAGATACAAGTGGTGATTATGTGGTTATTTTAACAGGGCTGGAGAGGGCCTACATATAATTGCTGCCTGTCCACGTGCAAAGCAATCTTCATAGACACGGTCAGGTTTTGTAAAGAGAGTGGATTACATCTACTGTGCCTACTACCGTGTAATAACACTGGCTACACCCTTGTATCTAAACATGTGGTTTATTTTCATGCATACCTACAGGAAAATATGGATTTGACCAGATATGAACATACAATACAATATGAGCAGTGCCAGGACCTTTTGAAAACATCCTGTGTTCTTATTCCCCATAGTTACAAATCTGTTGTATTTGGTCTCAACTAAGCCATGTCTGCTTTTGTGTGCCTCTTGTCCTGGTTATCATCTAAGCTTGACACAGGCCAAGAGTTTCTGGGCAGGGCTGTGCATGCAATTACAAAGGCATCAAGGGTTGGCTTGTCTGTGTAATTTGTATGGAATTTTGTACTGCAACGCTTCTGTGTGAAAGTGGCAACCCAGAATCGACCCATAAGAGCTTTGGTTGAAGTTTGAGTGGTTTGTGAGCTTTTTTCTTCTTATTTCTTTCCCAAACAAAGCTATTTCTTTATGAAAAAGTAGGCTGAACAAGAATGTTCTGCATTTCTCATAAAAGTGGAACTTGGGGATTCCTCATTACAGCCCAAATGTGTTTTTTCCACATTACATGTTCAGAAACATTGAGCATTGTTTTCATTGATTTAATTAGGTCTTTTACACCGTGTTTTGCTTCTGACTGTGATCTTCATCTCTCTATGGAAGGAGAAATTGAAGAGATGCTATATAGGTCAAGTGCAGCTTCTCAGTGCATCATCGTTCTCGGATTTGCATAAATATAGCAGGTTTTCCACTGAAGTGTGTATATATATATATATTGAATTTGACTCAGACCCCATTTGTACATTGATATGAAAGGCTTCTTGTTATTGAGTGGGCAATATTGGTGTGTTTCCTCTGTTGTATGACATGGCCCTTTAGTGGAACAGCAATGCTGCTGGCACACATCCTGGGTGGGGGTGGAGTGGTTTGTTTTTGAAGGCGCTCTCCAATGTGACTGGTTATCACAAACCCATGTGTTTGCTAGCAGAACAGAAAGAGAGATGGTGAATAATTGGCACTACTTAGCTGTTTAATGTTTAAATTGATAGTGTATTATTGTGTAATTTGGTCCAATCAGTCAAGCTGATAATTAGGCTTGGTGAAGAGAATTGCATGTTTCACACTCAAGCATTCAGAAATGTGCTTGCAAACAGAATCTCTACATTGTATATAGCTGTCTAACTAGCTGTATCTCAGCTCCCAGAAGATTCCATTTATAAAAACCCATGTGATGGATTATTAATGACAGGAGCCTAACATTATTCCTGTGTCAATAAATAGAAATTGATTAAATCTTAAGTGTTTACAAAGATAGAAAAACGTACAGTATAGCTGCTGTTAATTCAAGAAGCATTATTGCTGTTATTTTTCTTGCAATAATGTTAAGAAATGTGCACCTCGTGGACAGACCTATGTCCCTTCCAAACAAAATTTAGAATTATGTTGTGAGCCTGTTAAAATGTTGCCAGTACCATGTAACTCTCTGGTGTCAACAGATGCTAAGGCTCATTATAATGCTTGCAGACATAGGAATGGAAGTCTACCACTTGCTGGTAAGTTGGACAAACCCACATGATCTATCTTTATCTGTGGTGTTCATTTACACCAGGTTATGATTATTATCATGATCACTGGCTCAATCATGTAACTTGTTGTGAAAGGGTGCATAGAAACCTTTGCTTTGACTTTACTGACAATTTGAATTCCATGTAAAAGGAAGACTAACTAGGTACAACATTAGTGGGATGTGTTAGTGCTCTATTTTCCTATTCACTTGCAGTTTTGGTCATTATCTCTGACTACCATTCTAGTCAGTCAAAGAGTGGGCACACTCAGCTGTGTGCATGTACTGTATGTGCGTGTGTGTGTGTGTGTGTGTGTGTTTGTGTGTGCATGTTTGCGTGTGTGTCATTTACAACTATCGACCATATGTTGAATGCATTTCTTTATTGTTGATTAAATATCATAGCCTGTAAGAGATCAGTTATATCTTAAAAACTTAAGTCAAACTTAAATCACTCAACTTAAATGGGTAAAAGTTTTCTCGATTGCAGGAAGGCCACATTTCTTTTCACTGGCCAATGTGTGAAAGTCCATTATGCTTTATTATTTACCATAATACTAATTATAATCCCCTCCATCTCTTCTCCCTTACCGAATGCCACCACACCCTTCTTTTATGTTATTTTCATTTTTAAAATAGGAGGAACAAGGAAGAAGCTTGCTCCTTGGGGTGTGGTTTATCTTTATTGGATCTCTCCTGTTGAGGAGATAGACAGGAGATAGACACCTTACATGCTGGACTCTACCGTGGCTCTACCAAAGAATGTCAAATCATTGGCTGGGATTGTTTTCCATGATGTAGGCAGTGTTGAGAGGTGGCGGTGGCCATTCAGCATGATTTTTTCTCACCATGACTGTTTGGTTGTCAAGGAAGGTTATGATGGTGAGGTTATGATTATTTGAGAAAGTCCCTCTTCTGCACCCTTGTACAGAGGTGTTAAAAGCAACCACAGCTTCAGCAGACAGCTTACCATTTGCATCTATAAAAGAGCCAAGCAGTTGTAGAAACACTTAATGTGCAGATGCAAATGTGCATGTGTGCACACACATACCGGTACACATGTAGGCCAAGTCACATATATCACAGAGCGCCGCAAAGTCAATGTAATTAAAATTCAGGCAGCAAAGGCCCACTGTGCATAGTTATGTTTAATTCAGTATGTGCCTTTTTTAAGTGCATTCGAAAGCGACAACGAAGTGGTTAGCTAAGAGAACAGGATGGAAAGAGCATTAATGGGGTGGGGTTTGTAAAAATAACGTGTCAAAGAGCGGAAGGTGGAGAATCTATTTACAATAGTTAGCATTACTATGTGGGTTTCTCACAAATTAAAATAGTCTGGGGAATTTTTAAAGTGGTCACCTGCTTTGATGAGTCAACGTCCTGGTTTCTATCTAACAACATCTATTGATGATATTGGTAAGCAATGCAAATGCTAGTCAAATATAACCTTAGTGAAACCAGGCTACCGCAGGCGCATAGCTAAACCTGCCTCGTATGAATGGC